>VZRI01010544.1:299174-370150 GCA_013397515.1 Upupa epops | reverse complement strand
CGGGGCTTGGCTTCGCTCAGCAGAGTGCAGTGGGGCAGAAGTGTTCAGAGGCTTCAAAAGGGCCATTCTTCTGTAGCTGAAAAAACTTTCGGCTGCCCGCCCGCTGAGCGCAGCCCCCCCGCCCCCAACCCCAGCTCCTTCTCCCTGGAGGCAGAGAGGGACCAACCCGAGCGCAACCCCTTCTCCCTCCTCCTGGGTGCAGTAGGGTGAAAACCGCTGCCCCAGCCGGCAGCGGTGGGCGGAAAGGCTGGTCTGGGAGGGGAAAAGCCTTCACACCCCCCCAGGGTAACCCCTGTCCGCAGCCGGGCAAGATGAGCTGGGAGCAGGGCCTGGGAAAGCCCCTCTGGTGCTGCTCCTCCTCCTCCCAGCCCTTGGGGCCCACGTCAGCCCGAGGGCTCATCCCTAGCCTCTGCTGATGGAGGGCTTCAGGATTTCGTCTCCAAGGTGCCGCCGTAGAGGCATTAGGTCTGCTTTTTGCCTCTTGTCGCTACGGCGTTAGCAGCGTGCTGCCAGTTCTGGCTCTTTCCCTTTAACGTGGATCTTCCCTGGGAATAGCATCTGTATGGCTCTGACAAAAGCCGAGAACAACTACACCCGTCAGATAACTAGGTAATGGGTTTCCAGGATGAAGCTGTAGCCACGGCATCAAAGTTACCAAGTTTACTTGAGCCCTGCATCCCTCCAGCCTCTGCTGCAGAGGTAACACAGAGCCAGAGGGCTGAGGCCTGGGAAGGTAGAGCGGGTGGCTTGGCAGGCTTTCTGCCTGCTGATAACTCTGCTTGGGCACCAGCAGAAGCGGGGGATGTCTGTCTGTCTGAATGCTCCAAGTGCTGTCACTTTGCCTCTTAAAGACAGCCAGCAGAATGCTAATAAGAGAGAGAGGGATGCTGGCATTACATGGTCGTTGCCCATACAACTTCCCTGGAGAAAGGGGGGATCAGAGGCTTCTCTAAGGTGTCTGCAGCTGTAATTCCAGAAGGTTTCTGACTGCTTAGCAGAAATCTTTTGCCTTCCTTTAAGTTCTTAGTACCAGGAGCCTGAGAATATTTTAAAATAGTGGCCTGATTATTATGAATTCCTTTTTGTTTGGGTTGCACTGAGGTATATTACAGCCACCCAATTTAGAATTACAGTGGAAGTTGTAAGCACCTCACTGTGGGGTTCAGTCCTGGTTAATTGGGATGTGGTTTTATGGTCTCATCGGGAGTTTTTTAATCAATTGAATGACAGAGGAATACTTGTCATCTCTGATTTAAAGGACTTCTTCACAACTCAGCTACCCTGTCTCTTACATTGTGGTGCAGACAGAAGCTGCCTCGTAGGAATGTGGGTCTGTTCATACAAATGGAATTGGGACTGGCGCTGGTTTAAAGTGACCCATAAAAAGAAAGCTTCTGATACAAAAAGCCATCTTGTAGGCAGCAGTTTTCCTAGTCTGTCACTACAATTGTGTTTCATCTGTGCAGTATCAACATATGTGCAGAGGTATACATATCCATGTATGTATGCTTCTGCTCCCTGTGGTAGTGCACACTACTCATGCCAGGGACTGATTTAATTTGTGACTATCTTGGTGTACAAATGTTTTCAGGCAGATGTTAGGAAATGTTTCGCCACTATCCTTCTGAAAGGGCTGTGAGTTGCTTCTGCCTTGCTGCTGGGGGCTCTGGCAGTGTTATCTTGTGCTGTGATTGCATCCCCCTCACAACATTAAGCGAAGCTGGGCCTCAGCAGGACTTGGGCGTGCGTCAGGTTTGTCCAGGCTCAAACAAAGCAATGGTGTGTGCTCAGTAGATTGGCCGAAGTGGCACCAACGTAGTGTTTCTGGGTGGAGGTTTTGGACACTTGTCTGTGAAGGAGCTGTAAGTGTGAGGGGGCACAACATATGTAGTTCTTCTCCTTGTGCGGGGGTTACAGAGGATCCTATGGTGCTGCTATCACAGAATCATTGAGGCTGGAAAAGACCTCTGGGGTCATCAAGCCCAACCTATGACCTAACATCACTAAAATAAGCTAGACCATGGCATTAAGTGTCACGTCCAGTCTTTTCAAGGGATGCTGTCTAACCCTGGTGTCCTGGGTAAACTCCAGCAGTGGTAGCTGCTGTCTTCCTGTCTGTTTCCCTGCCATGGCAGGGGGATGCAACACACCTCTTCACATTTTCATTCTTATGTTCTCTGTAACTGCTGCTGTCAAACAGCTTTTGTATTTCACTCAGGCCCAGGGCACTATGAAGAGGATCATAGTTTGCAGCACCTGTGTGAATACAGGAAAAAACTAAATCAAAGCTCAAAATATTTAGATCCTTTGGAAGACCTGGAAAATTAAAGCATGGCCACTAGCAAGTTTTGCTATTGTAATCTACCTGATTCTGCCAGCCTCAGAGTTGGTCTGTGTATCCGGATTTTAGTAGTGCTTTAGATATAATTGCAGTGCATCTGTTGGTGGAGAAGGCAACCCTGAAAGGACTCTTGATTTCTGTAAGGGATGGTTCTCGGTGTTCGCAGCTTCTTTCAGGGTTGGCTATGATTTATGTCATGTGTGTGAACCACCTCACTGACAGAATTCTTCTCGGGATGATCTACCCTGTGTGCTTCAGCACAGGTACAGTAAGAACTATAAATAATAGTCCAAGTCATCCAGGTATAACCCCACCAAAATAAATGGTCTTACATCAGGGATTATTGTGGCACATCAAAGACAGCTTAACCTCCATTAGAATATCAATAACCGACATTTGCAGTGTGCTCAGCTCACATCTGCACGGATAAGCTTCACATGGACACTAATCCCTCGTGTCTTTTTCACTGATGGAGTCAGTAGAAGCTCCCCAGAGCATGAATGTAAGGATCACCAGGCAACTGATGAAGATGAAACTAGGAGTGTACCCATTGTTGTATTAATATACGGGTGGGCTTCTGGCTTTCTCTGGCTCCAGTGGAGGTGGAAGCCCCTGGCTTCTCCACAATCCTGAGCTCTGTCAGGCTGCAAAACAGAGAAGAGCAGCTGAGGCTAAATTGGGTGCTAGAAATGGTCTTGTCCTTGTACTAAGTCCCAGACTGTCTATAAATGATGCAGGAAGGTGTTAACGGCTCATGCCGGCACCCTATCTGGAGCCACTTGGATACTGTGAGTATAGACTATTGAGAGTTACTGGAGAGTTACAGGTACTGCTTAATTGGTACACCCTGAGAGTCTTTCCACTGGCCTCTATAGAAATTAGCGTAAATGATCCTGTGGGATAAAATATTTCTCAAATCTTTGCTACAAGATGCAGAAGTGAATTATCCTGTCTTTTTGCAGCACTGAGAAATGTTGTCGTCGGTGTCAAAGTTGGCAGCTTTCCTAGCTTGCAGGGATATCAAACGTGCTTTCTGAGATGGTGCGTACAACCACTGCAGATTAGGAGTCCCCACAGCTCCTTTAATGCTGTGCGATTTGTGTGCGGAGCTAAAAGAGAAACTTACTTTTAGTGGAGACATGTGAATCTCTGGGACGCATCCACTGTGAGCTTGTGGGATACGAGTGGTTCTCCATGTGTACAGGAAACCAAGACTGCTTCTGTCCAAGGTGGTTTACTTGTTTGTTTGAAAGTACTCTGGAGAAAAAACAGTTCAAGGAGGTCAGAATGCAACAGAGTCTGAGCAAGAGCCCTGCTACTATAGGTTTTTCTGTAATGTGGTACTGTGAAAGAAAGCAGCGTGGGTTTCACCTTCACTTAATAAGGCAGTTTACTCTTGGGCTGGATGTTGGTCTCAGTGTCTGGCAAAGAATGCAAGCATGTAGCTTGCTGTACACCTGGGGTTTGGCTTTTACGTGGTCACAGACCTTTGAGCAGCTGGCTCAGATTTCTGGGACTTGCATGGCTGCAAAGGCAAAGCTGAGTTTCCTATAGGTCCTCCACAACAAAAGATCCTCAATAGGCTGGTGGAGATGGGTACAAAACTGCCGTGGCCAGACTGGCTTTATGTTCCAATCTGCAGTAGAAAATCAATACAAGTGATGGGTCCAGAGCAGGATGAAGCCCGCAAGGTCATCATTGCTGTTGTCAGGCGATTACACTAGACACCAAGGGGAGAGTTAGATCTCTTATGGGAGAGCTTTTAGACAAGAGAAGTCTCTATATTAGGTATTGCTTGCAAGATTTTACTTCGTGTTACTGACAGGACAAACTGGGTGCAGGTAAGGCAGAATAACAGTGCACCTGTATATTTCCAGTGTGCTGTATTTCTTCCTGGACAAAGTAATTATTAGAAACCAGTTGTTTGTTTTCAGTTGAAGTGTTCAAACCTGCTTTATAAACTGGGGATCTGAAGGAATGGTACAGAGCTGCAGCAGGTACTGTGTCCTACCGCCATAAAACCTATCTTAAAACCAGTTGGGTTTCTTTCAACCCATCTTTCCATTGCCTTCCTCTTTTCTGGATAGCTGTTCCAACCTTTATTCTTCTGGTTGTGGGAATCATCTGTCTGACCTATCTGTTCTAATATTGCCATTGGGCAATTCAGAGTCATTTTAGTGTGGGTTGTTTTTTTTTTTGCCGTGCATGTGTCTTTAATTAAAGTTATTTTCCCTGCCTGGCACTTAGGCCCCCTGGAATTATTTTCCAGGCAGTGATCATATTGCCTTTCGGCCTCTGGTTTGGTACATCAAGCAAGCACTGTTCTTCCTGTACCTGCTTGTCAGCCAGATTGTGGAAAGTGAGCTGCACATTTCTAGGAGTCAGGTTCCTGAGAGCTTGAATTTTAATTAGGTTTTTGCTTTGGATTAACGCAATTGCATGCAAATGATGAATGGGTTGTCTTTTACAAGTGAGAGAGTAAAGGCTTGGCTTTAAAAACACCGCTTAAAAGCGGTGTTCTGCTCAGAGCAGAATGGGGGATCACAACACCACTGCGCCTTTCATATCTTCTCTCTCTCAGGCTCCTTTGCTCAGATGCAGTGCTCATGCAACAGGCTGTAGTTGTTGTTGTCTTATGGTAGAGCTGTGCCTCCAAAGTGAAACTACCTGGGATGGATGAAGGATCTGCCAACATCATCCCATAAGTGACCAGCATTCTCTTGTGTCACGCTGCGACAGCCCATTGCTCCCTTCCTCCCTTGCATTATTATAAAGGAGGAGTTTCAAGGAAATGAATATGGATGTGGAGCCTGGAGCCAGGTGCTCAGCGAGACCCACAGTGAGGAATGACCCCACTGTTAGTTGCTTTGCATTTAGATTGGTTCCCAGGGTGCATGAAACAGGTCCCCAAAAAGATTCATCTGAGGAGGATGCCTGCATTTAAAGCCTTCAGCGAGACCTCGTATGTATCGCTTACATACTGCGACCATACACTACTGTAGTAATAGTATGGTGCACCAGATGCTGAGGCTGTTTCAGGCTAATCTCCTGCTAAAGCTAATGAGAATATATTTAGGAAGGGCTGAATACAAAGTAAAGACACACCATAGCAGGTATTTGAACCAGAAGAAAATCCAAGTCAAATTGAAGTATTGCTTGAAGTCCTCTGTGTCAAAGTTTTGTCTTCTGAACTAGATTTACTACCATACAAACATGAAATACCTCCTCCATTCTGGATGGGGAGCCTCATTTAAAAACAGGCCTTCCGTGGAGAACACACCAGAAAATCCCCTGTAACTTTGAGTAGGACTTTATTTCTTTAACCAGAAAGTTTTGAGGGAGTTTGTCATTTTTTGTGCGTGTGTGTGTGTGTGTTAGACTTGGCAAAAACAAGTCAATAGCCATAGTATGTCTGTCTTCTCTGTTTCAGTCCATCTCTAGATATATTTACTGGGTACAACGTAGGCGTTTTATATTCAGAATATTTAATAGGTGACGTGGGAAATTGTTAAGAAGAATAGCCATGCACTGAGAGAAGGCAGTGGGTGAAAGAGAATTTGTGAGGGCTAGAGACAATGCTTGTCATTGTGTGGATCTGGTCTCTGTGAAAGCGCTTGGGAGATGGTGAGGTTCTTGTGCCCGGACTGACAGGTGGGATATGCAAATTCCCTCATGAAGGGAGATTAAAGAGAATAATGAAAGAGCTCTGACAGTTGCAACTGGCATTCATGCAATATCAAGAGGCTATAAACTGTATAAAGCAATAGGATTGTGGTCTTCAATCTTCTTAACACTGTACTTTATTATAGAAATGGGTTTCCTCCCTTTCCTCCTGACTCCAAATAAGACTTTTCTATTTCCCTGACCTGACAGTCATGGTGAGGTCAGTCCAGAGTGGGAAGCAAGAAGGTCAGAAGCCTCAATTTATTCTGGAATGGTTAGAGACCGTTTAGACCCATTCACATGTGACACAGCTTTCCAAATGAAGGGCTGCAAGATTAGCATTGGCCTCGGACAATCTCGGTCCTCTGGGCCTTTCTCACAGCCGCAGACTGAATACAACCCTCCCGTTGTGCGGAACTCCAGTGATCTGAGTGAAATTGCCCCATCAAATGCTGTTGTAGCTCAGTCAGAACATTTAATAGGTTCAAGTAGGTTCACACTCATTTCCCTTCTATTCCCAAGGCTCCCTGGAAACAGCCCAAAGGAGTCAAAACTGTTCAAAATTTTATTGTAGCATTTCTTAATCGCTGTCTTTCAAGGCAGCATTTTTGCAAGCGATTTCTGGGCCTGTCATTTTATATTTAAAAATGATCCGATGATATGAAAACCGTAATTGTGTCCCACACGGTCCCACACACTAGTGACATCTGAGATCGTATTGCCTCTGCCTGCTGCTTCACAGCACAGGGGTATCCTGTGGGTCCCGTGGTCCTACCTCAGGCCCAGGCCCAGGTAGATGGAGCTCAAACTCCACCTGCCTATATCTGGACAACTGGAATTACCATAAAAGCCATGTGTACTGGATCCCATTCTTCCAGAACTGAAGCTACATTCAAGTTTTCATTTCATAGGAGGATAAAAAAATCAGGCTGACACAGGGCACTTTCTTCCTCCCTTCTTTTAATATCTGGCTGCAAGCGAAAAAATCAATGACTCCCGCAGCTGTAATTGACATTTCCATCCTAAATGAAAATGGGCCTTGATTCCAATTCAAATGGCAGCATTGGGTGATAGACTAATTATTTTGGACTTTTAAATGCCTATAAAAGTTGATGTGCTAAAATGGTTGCGTGCCACTCGCGATTCTTTTGGCTGTCTCCTAAATCAAACAACAGTTAACACGAGAGCCCTCAATCCCTGACTCGGTACTGGGAACAGAAACACTTTTCCTTGGTGCTGTGCTTTGGGGAACATAAAAAGAAAGCACTTTGAGAATGTCACGGGAACAAGGTGTCCTATAAAGGATAATGCCTAAAAAGTGACTCCTTTCCTTCAGAGGGTCTCAAAGAACTCAGTTTAACCTCCCATCATGTTCTAAACAGGGGAGTGACGTTGTCCTGTGACAGCACACCGGGTCTCCCAGCTTTTCCCCCATGTGCTGCCACAGCAGTGCCCCCCTGCTGGCTCCTATGGAGCCGGCTGTCGCCCATGCTGGGAGACAGGTCCTGTCTGCTCGGCAGCTTTCAAGCCCCTCATCCCCCAGCCCGTACTGGTGCCCGGGGCTGTGATGATTATTTAAGAACAGCCTTGCCAGGGGGTCCTGCTGATAACATTCCTGCAGGTCAGGTCTTCGGTGGGGAGTGAACGGCTCTTTAGAAAATCTCAGGCTCTTGGGATAATCTGAGAGACATCCCTGCTTTCCCCCAAGTGCCTCTCTCTTTTCCTTTCCCGTTCTCACCTCCACCACTGCGTTTAAAGTTGAGAAAATAGTTAAGGGGAAATATTTTGCATCACGAGTGTGAGGTTTTTCCTCTTCATAAGTTGTCCCAGCTCAGGATGCGATTTTTCTCGGGTGAATCTTTTTCTGTTTCGATGAAATGATCAGAAAGTCCCTGACTACGAAATGAGTGGGAAATTCCTCGCAGACGTGGGAATGGACCCTGCTTGAACGTTCAGAATAGGCTTTGCGTAGAAGTTCTGATCTGAAATCCAAGGTACGTTTTCAGTAGATGGAAGCAGCGGCAGGTTCCCTTCCTGCGTGTGACTGGGTCACTGTAGGACCTTGAGAAGCACCTCGGTGTTTCATACCTCGTCCAAGAATGCTGCCAGCACATTCCAGTGAGCGTTTTCTGAAAGCAGACCTAGGAGAAGTGAATTCCCTGGAACGCTGAAATGAGTGTTTGAGGACTGTGGTGTTTGAATATTTACCTAGGTGTTAAGTGTCAGCGTATTTTTCTGGCTCAAACCTGGTCTCGTGGTGCAGAGCCGCATCCGTTTGTTTAAAAGACAAGCGGCTGAGTGTGTCTCCTGAAAACCGAAACCAGGCTCACGCACTCTCCATACCGTCCTTTGGATCCAAAGCTCCAGGTTCCGGGCTGCCTTTTCAACGGTAATGAATTGACTCGTGGTCTTTCCTTTTCCTTTAGAAAGTTCTCATGCGCTCCCGAACAGCTCACCTTAACTTGTTAAAGGAATAAACGGGGTTGATGCTGGCTGTTTCCAGCTGCAGGTTGTGCCCGTGTCTGTGAGCTGGGCAGGACTGCTGGACTCCACCATTCTCCCTATAGTGGTGGAGTTGGGTCATGGGCATCCATGACAGCTGGAGCAAGGAACCCAGCTCTTCATTACCATGCCAGGGGCTAGGGTCATGATATTTTTTCTTCCTCCAACAAAACACTGGGCTCTGCAACCACTGTCATCCCTGTTATTTTCACCACGCTGCAGGCTGGATCCCATCAGACAGACTCAGCAGCTTCTGTGCCTCTCTCTCCCATGGGAACGCGAGCTCTGCTTCCTCCCTGTCAACCCTGGTGTGCTCCATCCTATCCTCCTCCTCTTCCTCCTAGTCCCTGCCAGCCACCTACAGCCCTGTCTGTTGATGTTGTTGCCTGGCAACCACTCTGTGATGGACAGCTTGGAGGGAAGCGATGATTAAACAACCTGAACTGGCTTCTGAAAGCAATGATCGTTATTGTAATGTGACAGGCAGTGACAGCTGAGACAGTAACGCGTTCAGAGCATGGTTCTTAGAAAACTGAAAAAACCCACAACTACAGCAGGGCAGTGCCACACACCTGTGGGTGTGGGGGTGTGACTGCCGGGACCTTCCCTCGGTGCAGAACAGCTAGGAGAGCTGTGTGTTTATTAATGAAAGGGGAACACGCCCTCGTAATTGCTGTTACGAGCAGACCAGCCCATGAGGCAATGCAGCTTGCACTGATGCTGTCAAACATCTCAGCTACTCTGGTGGGCTAAGGCACCAGTTAGATGGGATGATGCAGTTGTTAACAAGGGCTGGCTGCACGGCAGCACCATCTGTCCGACTGCCGGTGGGAATATCCTCTGCACAGAGAGGGATGTGGTGAAACTTTGGCACGAAGGGGGCAGTCTTGCTGTATCCACCTACCGTTTCTTGTCCTGCCTTCCAGTGGACAAGACCAGTATAAGCAGAAACATGTGGGATGGACTCAGCCCCAACAAGGAGCGTGTGTGGTTGTACAACAACGGTGTCTAGTTTAGGGCACTGCGCATCACACCTTCCAGCATCAGCTGGAAAGCTTCTGCCAAGTTAGCCTTCCTTCCAAATCCAGATCACACTAGATGTTGTCCTTGCAAAACAAATTATAAATGAAAATACACCCTAAATGCTGGGCACACCAAGACACCGGAAAGGACGTGGACCACTGCTACTGGTGAGATTTTGAGAAAGGTCCATTCATCCATTAGTGAACTCAAAGGATGGGCTTTTGGGGGGATTTTAGTGCTTGGAATGTGATAGTTCTGCAGGCACTTGGCCATTAAGGTTTCCTGAAGACACAAGTTCCTATTACGCTGTTAAAATCTTCCCAGAAAAATGTGTTAGAAAGTATATTGTTCCCTTCTTCCTCAGCTTCCTTTGACAGCAGCTCAGAAATAGGCCAGGGGCTGGGACAGCTGAGGAGCTGTTGGACAGCATCACAGCTGAGATCTGCCTAAATTCAGCATCCCTGCAGTATATGTGTGCCAGTTTTACCACCATTTGTCTCAAGTGAAGGTATCGCTTCAGTGCAGGTGAACATCACCTTTCTCTTAAAGCAGAGACAGCCAAAGATACTCTGCTGTTTCTTTGAACTTCTAAGGTGACAGTAAGTGTAGCAGGTGTTTCCAGGAAATGTTTGTGTTCTGCATTATCTGCCTGTGCTCCGATGGCTGCTCTCCTGTCCTTTTAAAATTGTTATCAATGTCTGTGCTTAGTACAGCAGGCAGGCTTATCGGCGAGGTATCTGAGCAGTGGCTTTAGAAGGAAATAAGAAAACAAACCCCAAGCTACTTTACAAAGTTCCTTCCAGTGCTCCTGACTGACTGGAAGAGAAAGCAACACTTGCACACAAAGAGAATGTAATCTCCTGCCTTGCTCTATTCTTTCTGTGTTTCCATTGCGTCTAGCACCATCTCAGAAAGAAACAGGAATGCTGCGTCTGCGTCTGTGTTCCCTTTCCACTCATGTAAATCAGGATTCACTTAGATGAAGCCGAGAACCACTTTGTGGCAAGCAAAAGGAAAATCCATCTCTTTTTCCTTTCTAACAGTGAGGTGTAGCAAGACCAGGCAGAAGGAGTCGTTTCTGTGGAATCCTGTGTTGACAAGGTGGATTTGGGTGAGAAACAAACCTTTATGGGCAAGTAGGGCAAACAGGTACCTTGTGAGATTTTATGAGGAGCAGAGAATGTAGTACAAAAGAATCAGCATCTCATTACGAAATGTTACTCAGGAAACCTTCACTTAATCTTCTCTTTAGAAAGCATGCGGTTTAAATAAGGACATCCTGTATTATTAAACAGATGGAGAACTTTGCTGGAGAGACTTCAGAGAAAAGATGTCTCTAATTTGGTGCTCCTGCTTGCATGCATGGCACTTTGTGATTGGCGTCTGAACTTGGGCGATACCATACGAATCAAATTTTAACCCACTGCTACATTTGTCCTTCTCACAAGCTATTGTGAGGATCCAGAAATACGTTGTGCAGTAGCAGCTGCTGGAAGATGAAAACACTTCATCAAGAAGTACAGGGTATAATGAAGTGTGGGAAATGAGTGCGCTGTTCTAATAAGGACAAAAGAAGATAGATGACATACACTTTTAAATATTCACCTTCTGTGTTGAGTTTACAAAGGACAGATGACATCAGTAAATGGAAAATGCCACTGAGACAATAAATCATTGAACATAAGTGCTCGACCCACTTGGGGAAAGAAAGTTGTTGGAAGGGTTTTCCACTGGAAAACATAATTTCGTCAAATCAGAAGATTTGTTGGTGGGGTGTGATTTGCAGTGACATTAGCGACGCTGAACTATCAACTGAGATTGTCTACATTCTGATGCTGTCAGAAATGTGGTGAGAAACGTTCCCAGTTGACTTCTAGTTTGACACCACGACTTTGACAGGACATTTATGCCTTATCATAGACACCTCTTCTATATTCATATACGAATGTGTGGGCTATATGGGACACTACATAATACCTCACCTCCTTCCCAGGAGGTGAGAAAGTTCATTGCTCTTCTGTCCTCTTCTACCTTCACTTCTGGGAAGGAGCCCTGTGAGCAAGCTGCATTTTTTTCTCTTTTCTGCAGAGATTTTGTCTCCAGTTGCCTCCTCTTTGCAGTCTCCTTAGTTGCCAGGTGGATGTCATAAAAGGATTTTGCTGCAGGTAGCAGCTTCTCTGGGCAGTGAAGCCGCTGCGAGGAGGCAAGTAGATGGCTAATGTCAATGTTTTCTTTCTGATAATGTTTTTCTTTCTGACTTGTGGGGATTTTATCACTGACACCCCTGGAGCAGCAGGGACCACATATCAGACACCTTAAAAACTTTCTAATTAATGTTTACTGATTGGACATCATCAAAAGGAAATGTTTGGTGCTATTGATTACCAGCTGGAAATGTTTACTGATGCTTATCTTCAGGGTCTTCTCTGTCCTCCTTGGGACAGAAGCCAAACCTCAGCCTGTCAGATTCACAGACCAGAAATGGTGGTTTCTGATGCATTCAGGTGGAGAACGGAGCTGGGATGCTGGTTTTAAATAAATCTCAGCAATCCTTTGCTTTCTACACAATGGTCCCTATTGCCAGTGCTCCTGACAAAGTGAAGGGAACTTGAATATTCCTTTTTGTTCCTGAAGCACTCCCAGCTTTACTGAGGATAGCTTTGTGGGAGGGAAGTAATCGGTGTGGCAGGTTGTCATTTCTGGACTAGCCAGAAACTCAAAGAGAGAACAGAATGCAAGGGGACCTTTTGAAAACCCAGACACGGGGTTTTGACCCCTGTGACTGCAGAGCAGATTGGCAGCTGAGATCCTAAGATGTTTGACCTCCAGCCAAGCTGGAGCCTCCTAAAGGTGTTAATCACTGACACAGTTGTAGTGCAGAACAGAGAGATGCCGTCTCCCGTAGAATTGCAGTGCCTGTACAGTGTTCCTTTTACAGCAATGAAATGCTTGAAAGACAAATATTTGTTTTCTGACTCAAAGAACTGACAGTGGTGTTTGTCCCTGTTCCGGCAGGCAGCTGCAGCCACTCCACTGCAGAAGCACTTACAAGGAAAGCTCTGGATTGCTTTATGTGGGAGTCAGTTACGTGGTTGCTCATTGCAGCCTGGTGCATTTTTTGTGGCCCAGATAGTTAATTTCTAACAGGGAAAAAAGGTAAAGAAGATACAAATAGGCATGAAAACACTAGAGCTAAGCATTGATTTAGGATGTGGTGGGATGTAGCAGAAAGGGACTTGAAGGAATCTTCAGGTTGTAAATTAGTTCTTTCTGGGCAGGGGATGGGCTCTAATAAGTGATCAAGGAGAAGAGAAAAAGGGGAGCAGGAGCATCAGAGTTAGTGCTTTGTGGGACTGAGTGAAGTTGTAAGCAGTCTGCTGCAGAAAGCTTTTCAAGTAGAGGCACCGTCTGGTAGCTGTTGGTAAGCTTTAGGAAAGCATTGCATTGAATGACTCCAGCAACTGAAGACAAACTGTGGGCTGCAGTGGTTTCTACCAGTGAACATGTGCTAAGGAGAAGATGGGTCCTAGGCAGGTAGAAAGTATGTCTGCTGTGGGGCTGCTCCCTGAAGAGTCAGAGGAGACTTGGCAAAATAGGGCAGGGTGGAGCTGTGAAGGGTGGAGCTGTGAAGGGTGTGCTAGGGTGTTGGCTGGGAAACCCGAAGAGTGGAGCAGCCAAATGAGCTGCTTGAGAAGCAACAAGGGTTTTTTTTGTCGGGGGTTTTGAACTTAAGTGATGTAGAAGCTCTGGCTGGCAACAGAGGCAAAAAGATGATAAAACCTAGGCATCCTGATTATGCACAGGTGAACTATATGTTAATGGGGAAACAGCTTTGAGGAGGACTCACGCTGACTTGGAAGGACATAAAGTGGCAGATATTAACACTCCCAGCCAAAAGGTAATACTCAGTGGGCAGAGACAGTTGCTGGGGGGGGGGGAGAGGGGGCATAGATGGAGGAGTTTCCCTAAATGTGGTTTTCCATGCACATGCTGTTGCTATTCATTCTCAGCATCTCTGAGTGAGAGTCATCTCTCCCAGCCACTGCCTGTGGTGTTTTGATATGAGCCAGCCAGCAAGTGTCTGATACATCTGCCTTAATTGTGTTTCAACGCTTAGAGTCAGAGCTGTAATACGTGAACAAGACCCTCTTAAGGGACGCGGGTAATTATACAAATTGGTGTGTAGATGTTTTGCCAGAGAGATGTATTTTGTTTACCTTCTTGAATTTGGCAGGGAATGGTCTTGCTATTTGTAGAGGTACAAGTTGTTATAGCTGGAGAGCTGCTGCCTGGGCTCAGAAAGGAGCAGTGTAATTGGGGACTATAAGAGCCTGTAGTCTAGCGGCTTATGTTTTCAGAAGGGTGATGTAAGCCAAACCACGAGCCTTTATACCCTCTTGTGTTCTTGTAGAAAGAGCCGATCTGGACAAGGAAGGGCCCTGGTCTCGGTGGGCAATTCTGGTGGTGCACTTTTGCTTTCTGAGGATGCAGCCTTAGACGCAAGCTCTCCTGAGGCTGACAGTTCTATCGCAGCAGAGCATTTGCAGCTGAGCTTGGATTTGAGACTTAGACTTGAGGTGCAGTGGGTCTGACTGTTGAGCTAAGGGAGGGGACTATGTTGTATGTACTTGGTTTTGCAGCATGTTACTAGAGGTGTACCTGGGTTTGCCTTGGCTCATGCTGAGAGGTATTTAAACTGAGGAGAAGCTCTCATGGGGGACAGTTACCATGGATGGGCTAGTGTGTGATAAGTCCTTACATTGTGCTAGTGTGAGATATTTCAATGAAATCCTCAGATTTTTCCATCTGAAGCCTTTGCGTATACCTATCACGGAACTTTGCTCCGTGGCATTGCTGCTTTTCTTTTTTAGGTGGTGTTGACAGCCTGTGGCAAAGGGTTGATCTTAAATGGGTTGGTATGTTATAAAAGGCACCCGATACCCTGCAGTGTATAACCTCAAGGAGGTTGGGAGACTCTGGTCTGAGGAAGGATCACAGCCCCCCTTATCAGCTGCTGACTTCCTTTGGCTTCTTTCAAAAGCAGCCTCTCCTGTTCCCACTGATTCTTTCCTCCCCCCTTCATTCCAACTTTTCTAATTCGTGAAAGTGAAGCACAGCTTGGCTTGCTTCTCTTGAAGGTCTGCCAATACCCACATTAACCCACAAGTGTCTTCTTTCTAGCCAGTGTTTTGGCAGGAGATCTTCTGTTTTCTTACTGCACAGCTCCTTCTGGAGAGTAGAAGGGACAGACCTTGTGCTGCTGTTTGTAGCTCTCTTCAGAAGAGTTCAAATGTGTGCCTCGGGGCCAAAAAGGCTTTCAATTTTTCTGTGTAATTTCTATCATACAAGATGTGAAAACAAGTCTGTACTGAGATGTACAGCTGCTTTTGTTGATCTTTACTAAGGATGCTTTTGGCTTGCTCTGGTTGTGAGTATAGCCTAGTCCGTGGTGTGCTTGTGTGCATTGAAAGGCAGTGAGGATGGCGACTTCTACTGGTGAAACAATGGACAGGTGATAGCATCCCAACTGCTCTTTCTTCCACCTGTTACACCAGCACTGCTCCTGTTGTTGTCGCAAGACAAATGGTATCACCAACACTTATGTACGAAAGTGACAAATTGTCTTCCTACAAGGAGAATGTCTGTCTAGCAAGGTTAAGACAACACTTAGATGAGACAAATCATCACACAGCCAATGGTGCGGCTACTCCAGATACCTTGACCGCGATCATCTGTCTGCTGATTGCTCATGTGCTGGGAGAGCTTATTGCATTGAACTCTGTTCTGCAGATATAGTAGGGTGCATTAGCTACTCTGCTGCGGTAAGCTCTTGGACTAAACTGGGAGTAATTTGCAGAAGTTAATTGATTTGGGTGTTGTTACTTCTGGGGATTGAGGTTTTTAGGCTTTCCACTATTTCTGCCATTGGAAAGATGTGAAAGAGCAGACCTGATATTTTTGGTTGGCTCTGATCATGTTGGAATAAAGAGACCACCTTGATGGAGGCCTACAGTGGGATATTGTTCTGCTTATCTGTTGAGGTGCCAACTTGTCTTATCAGCCTCTTCAGGTTAGGAACTGACTCATGCAAGATGGGACTTGGCATTTGTCCTTCCTTTTAGTCCAGTTCAGCATACCCTAACTCTCCCAATAAATTGGAAATATTCACTTAGGTGTAGAAAAGCAGTGTTTTCATGTGTGTGGAAGTGGTTATTCCCAGCTCCATGCTGGACTCCAGGACTTAGCTTGACAAGACTCTTCCAGCTGATGGCATTCATCACCACTGAACAGTGTTTTCCTCTAGTGGGTGCATAAGTAAAATGCAGGTTGGGCTGTGCAGTCACGGCTTGCTGTGACCTGCCACTGACAGCATTTCTGTCCCCTCACACACAAGGTAAATCGTAGCCAGGATGAAGAACGTTGCTAATTAAAAAACATTAAATGATCTCCATCTACCTTCTCCCCAGTGAACAATGTCATCGAATTATCATTAGAGCTTGTACAGAACCTCTGATAGCAACAGAGCCGATTGTGTTAAATTCAGCCTTCGTTTTCTGATTCCACCTAGTCCCATCATTGCGTTCATTCTACTTTGAAGCCAGCAAACTTCCCTCTCCCGCTATCTACCTGATTTATTTCAGCCCCAACACACAGCTTCGGCATTCTTATTAAATTTGTTTCTGAACAAAAGGACTCAAATTGGAGTCTGTTAAATGAAAGACATGAGGCAGTTATGGTTCCATTCATTTGCTTTAGATCTCTCTGCTCCATCTAGAGAACTATTGTTATGCATGCACTACTGGAAAATAATAATAATAATAATAATTAAAAATAATAATTCTCCTAGGGCTTGCTGTCAGCAGCAGCAATCTAAAGAGACCTCAAGCCTAGAGTGGGAGTGGTAATATTTCGGTTCTTCTGCTACACTTCAGTGCTTTCTGGAGGCAAAAAGTGGCTGGAGAAGAAGTAAAGGGATCTGCTCAGCTTCTGAAGCCAGCTCCTGCTGTAGTGTGAATGAGGTCATTCGGCTCCTCCCTGGACCCTTTCATGGGGCTATGCCAGCTGCTCAACTAAGTGTGACTTAGAGCAGTGCTTTAAAGGGTTGGTAACTCAAGTGAGAATCCTGCCTCCTCCTGGCCTTCTCTCCTGTCTTTCTCTTCCTTCCCCAGGAAACCCTCTTCTGACTCAGAGAAATTCAACAGTTGAGGTTTTATCTCTGTTTTGAGCAGGACGGGAGCAGAAGTTCAAGAGCTTAGAGAGGTTTGTGTGAATTCAGAGTGTGAGAGGGTTTATAAAGCTGCTGGAGAGTTGCCCGTGACTCTGTATGGATGATGCTGAGTGTAGGATGTTACTGCTGCCTTTATTCCATCTGTGTATCGGAGATTTGATTGACTTCTGAGAGCTGACCTTCCCCAAAGAAGAATTTAAAAGTTGTTGGCACCCACCTGGAGTCAGATCATGATTAGCACTGCTGATGAGCATGGCCTTCTAGGAGTAGTGCTTGTCTAGCCTAGGTGGTTGGGCTCAGTCTTCAATGAAAGCAAGTCTTTCAATGGAGATGAGTAGAACCTACAGAATCCCAGATTCAGTAAATAACTACTGCCTCTGTGCTAGTCTCTTCTGAAAATGGGGAGCAGAATCACTAGGCAGGTGGGATTAGTTTCCTTTCTCTGATGAAAACAGATTAATTTTAACACTGGCTAGAACTGCATTCTTGGTAAATGAACCGTAAGACACATTGTCAGAAGTGAGCCTTCCGTAATGATTGTGTTTAATATTTTGGAGCCATTTTCCTCTGTGGATCAGAGCTTACACTCAAGCTTGTGAGAATTGTCGATGTACGTTGTACATTAGCTTCATTTCTGTTACTTGCAGCTCAAGACTCGTCTTCCCTTCCCCCATGCTCGTTTCAGAGTACCTCTGAGTGTTGTGGAGCAAGGGATTTGCTTCTAGTTTCATTCCCAGGTATTTACTTTGGAAGAGCTGTCTCAGGCAGAAGAGAGAGAGGGCAGTTCGCATGCTTGTAGGTCTAAGCAGAGGCTTGGGTTCAGTTATCTACTCTGGTGCAGAGCTCCCGAGTGCTTTACAGACCATACCACAAGGCAGAGGAGACTCAGTTTCCTGAATTGCAGCATTCATATTAAAATCCTTCCTCTGCTTCCCACGGGACCCATTACTCTTAATCTCTTCAGAGGCTTGGGTGTACTAAAATACTCTGTTAATAAGATGCAAAGGTAGAGGGGGAGGATCTCCTGGTGCTCACTGGCAGAGTACTAGTCACATCTAATTTTTTCCAAAGGCTTATTTGGAATGTTGCTTCTACTCCCTTGATTTTGGTTCTCTGACCAAGGCATCTTGGACAGAGCTCTGCAAGAAGCATTAATTTTGATTGATGCAAGGATCCACTGAATTAGAGAAGACTTCTCTGCAGCAGTTTCTTCCATGGAGTTCCTCTAAACCTTTGCTTACACTGCGCTGGTTCTTGGTCCTGCCCTTCCTGGTGCAAGGAATGAAGGGTGTTTTGGGAGCAGCATGGAAAGCTGGACTTCAGCAGGGAATGAAGTGGCTGAAGATACCATTGGACTGTGCCCATGGGTAGATGAGGCTAGTGAAGTTTCACAGCCTGCATTTTGCCTATAGGGGTGGGAGGAGACTATTGAGAGATTGTGCACAGAAGAGTTTACTTCAGACTTAGATCTTGTGGAGTATTTAATGAAGAAGTAGCCTTACTTGCTGAAGAACAGCTGATTGAAATGTGCAGATGCCTGAGGTTTGAGAAATACTGCATCTGCTAAGGGAGGTGGCCTGGCTGTCTGGGTCTACTGGTCTGCCTCGGTTTTGCATGGTGGTTTTATTTCCCTGCCAACGTTTGTTCTGTAGTGAACAATGCAGGGAATGCTGGAATCAACTAGGAAGTGCTCGCCCCAAATTCAGACGGGGATGGTAGGACCTGCTGTTTGTGTACCTCAAGGCAGTATAATTCCTGAAGTGCCAGGAAAAAGGCAAAGGGTGACTTTTGTCCCGTGTTTTGCTTCTGTGCTGACAATTTTCTGCAAAGGTGTTCTTTGCCTGGGTCCCTCTGGTACTGTCCACGCATGCTGCTGCGTCTGGAGAGACATGCATGACTGAACGCAGCTTCCATTGGCTATAGGTTTCACTGGGATGTTTTCTGCCTGGAAGAACTTTACACTTCTGAGCATGGCATCTCTGCTGTTAAAATCCCACCTGTGCCTGACCGTCTCGGGTTTCTCATTACTTCCTAGTCCTAATGCACAAAACACCGGCAGCTGAGTAAACTATGTAGTGTTTAAAAATGACTTGACCCTGCCGTTAGTTCTTAACTTCTGCTTCAGCCTGCGGAGGATTTGGACCCTTGGAGCTGTAGTTGAGAAAATGCAGCAGGAGCATCAAGGTTTTAGGATGGACACGAGGGAAGGCAGTTTGAGGCAAATTGTGCTCTGGGTGTAAGGCAGTGGCCTGAGCCTCGGGTGAGAAGTTGTAGAGCAAATGCAACAGCTCTAGGTTGCTAAAGAAATGAAAGTACTCCGAGGTAGTGGTTTCCTAGGAGTTCTTGAAACAGCTGAAATTGTTACTGCTGAAATTATTCTCAGTAAAGCAGTTTTCTTCTACTTGCATTCTGCGGTCTTGCTTTTCGCCCAAATTAAGGACGTTAATGCCGTCCTTGCTTACCGATTTCCTAAGCCCTGATGAAGATTTTTAGCACGTTCAGGTACAGGATTTAACCAGACCTTGCTTAGCACGTTGGGGAAAAAGCAAGCAGGGAAATCTGAGAACTGTTTTCGACAGCTACAGGTCCTTAGCTGGAAGCTTACTGTTGTACTGACGACTGGTAGCCGGTGACACTGACCAGCTGCTCTTTCTACAACTTAGGTGGTGCCTTCCTCTCGGAGGGGTGACAGGAGGTGGAATCTGCTATTCCCACCGGTTTCCGTTCATTAGCCAGCACATTTTTCTTCAAAAGCCTTTAGGGTCTAATACTCTTAGTCTTTGTTTTCATAAGGAAAAGGGTGCTGCGAAGACTCGGGAAAGATTTCAGGAACTTGACGCTTCATGAAAAGAATTAGAAAGCACCAGCAACACGGTTGGGGTGAGCTAGAATCCTCGCCTCATATCTTTGCTACGGGAATTCCCAGGGCTCTTCCTGGAACTCTGCTCTTTGCTTTCCCAACTCCTTTCATAGCGCTCACTGCCGCTCTGACACAAAAGAACCCCTCCTGTTCTGTATGCAAAGAGCTGAGTAAGAAATTATCAGCTCCATCTATTGGGGAAGCTCAGGAACGGGTTTTTCTCTGATTTGAATATGCAAAATCTTGTGGCTTTACACTTGCCTTTGGGAGTCTGTGCTTGAGGGGTGGAGGCACCTTCAAGAAATGCAGTGAGCCACCTGAAAGGGTGAAGCAGATGAGGAGGATTCAAATGGCAAAATGTCCTTGGCCATGGCAGGTTCTGTCACATCAACAGGACGAGAGCAACAGCCAAGAAACAACTTGCAGCTGACGAGATAGGCATGCCAAGCACCTTGAGTCACCCTGGACTAGTGTGTCTGAGAAGTCTGGGTGAAGACTGGGATATTTGACCTTGATCTTTCTAGGACAAAAAGGAACCGTGGCTGGAATTAAAAGCAGGGGCACGATCATTTTCAGAAGACGACTTCAAGGCGCATGTTGGGGTTTGGGAAGCAATCGTGAGCAGAAGTGTTTTCAGGAAAAGCACACTTGGAGCCAGTGTGGGGATTCCTGATCAGAGTAGTGGTCTTCCCTAGGCTGTTGCAGGAAATTTGCATGTGTAGAGCCTATTGGAATGGCTAGTGTGGAATTGCCTCCTAACTCTTACTTCTTCTGTTACTTTATGGGATTCTTTCTGGTTCTCTTACCCACTGCTTTTTTGTGCTAGACCTGTAGCTGTGTGTCACCAGTACTTTTGTCCTGCCTGAGCATCTCCTTCAATTGTAAGTAATTTCTTGCTGGCAGCGCTCTGCTGGCAGGCCGAGGTTCAAATCCCACTACTGGTAAGCAGTGATATTGTGTGAGCATAGGAGGTCTTCTAAGTCAACAAGGTCTAATCCCTACTGCTGTGGGAAACACATAGCCCCTGTACTGACAGGCAGAGGTCTGTTTTACTGCTGCTTTTAAATGATTTACCCTACAGTATTTGTTGGAGAACACGCGCATCTTTCTGGTCTGTCTATTGAAAACATCTTCCATTAACGTCCAGCGTAATCGGATTTACATCTTACCTATCCCTTTGCTGTTCTGCCAACAGGATCTTCACTTTTGTGCTTTAGAATTTGCACTGCTGCCTTCTGTTTAGAAGCAAAGTCCTATCCTTTTGTTGTCTGTTTTGCTTG
Organism: Upupa epops; assembly: GCA_013397515.1. Lineage (NCBI taxonomy): Eukaryota > Metazoa > Chordata > Aves > Bucerotiformes > Upupidae > Upupa > Upupa epops. Next base: position 349,253 of record VZRI01010544.1, on the reverse strand, counting down.
GTGAAGAAGCCAAGGTCTATAATAGCATGGCCACATGATGCAGCTAACTTTATTAGCCTTTTTAGAAGGTAAGTTCTCATGGGTAACGCAATCAGTAGAAGTTCAGCTCTTTAAAAATATGACAGTTACCATTCCAGACCCCGTGGACGGCTGTTGGAGAGACGAAGTACCTTTGTCCTAAGTTCCCGCTTGGGCAGCTTGCCCTAGCAGTGATGGGTGATAAGGTAGCCAGATTACAGATAATTAGCAACATGAAAGTCAATGACTGTTAGCTAGATGAGTGCCACTCTGAGAGTATGAAAGGATTAAATACTATAGTAGGGAAAATGGAACTGCATCCCTTCGGGAATGTGGCCTCGTTACAGATACCAAAGGGTTATTAAGACCTTTGCAGGTAGTGGAAGCTGGGCAGCTTTGGCTTTGATCCAACAGGCTAGAGGTAATTGCAGCTCTCCTGAAATGCAAACTGCAGAATTGCTTATGCAGTGACAACCTCCAGAGCTCCTTCATCCAGTTTTACGTGATCCTAGTGACAGGTTTCCCCACGTGCTTCTCTTGAGAGGTTTGTGCTTGGTCTAATTGATTGACCCATCAGCAAAGCAAATTTAACTGGCTATTCAGCCAAAATTTTCCCTCTGCTTAATTTCAGCCCATCACTCCTATTTATGCCCCCCGTGAGCCTGCCTGAGCTGCCTCTCCCACTCTGGCTTTATTGATCTTGGCTCTGCACAAGTAATTCCTGACCGACTGCAGAGACCTTGTTTCTTGGCTCTTTGATCCGTGGGACTGTACAAGAGGAATGTGCTGAAAGAGTTTGTTGTTGCTTAGTAAACTTTCTGAATGGCCAGCTGAGTGCTGAGAAGTGATACACAGATCCTTAGGGGTTGGAAGGGACCCCCAGTGGTCATCTGTTTATTTCTGAGGGCTTTTCCCCCCGAGTCTTCAGATTTTTGACTTGCCCAGCTCTGGGTGGATGCTGTGTGTACATATCCAGCCTGCTGGATGTCGGAGCAGTGTCCCAAAATATGAAGCTACCTTGAAAGTATTTGGCTGCAAAAAGGTTGGTCAAAGATAGTTGTTTGGATTCCTGTCAGTGTGTGAGTGTGTTCTCTGGACACGGGAGGAGGACGATGTCTGACAACAGTGGGTTTCTGAAAGTGTTTGGCTGAGGAAACCTGTCTCCACGTGGAAGAGAGACATCATGAGAACTGATGCCCAAAATTTCATACTCTACGACCTTTTAATTTCATTGTCTAGGTTATGCTAGGTCTAGTGCACTGGACATGCTCATGTGCAAAGGAACTGGGGAGAATAACCACCCTTGGACCTGCCCACACCCTGTTTAGATTCACCTTGCACTGGGTAGATCTCTGTCTGACTGTAAGCACTGTGCTAGTGAGTTTATTCTGCTTCTGGGAGTCCTGCTCAGTTGGCTGGCCAAGCAGAGAAAAGATCAGTAATGATGCTGGATTCCCGAGTTTCCAAACACATAACCTTTCTGTGCCTCAGTTTAATCCCGAATGCAACACGATCTCTTTTCCAGAGGTACTAGAGTGGGGAGAGAGAGAGAACAGTGTTTCTTTTGGTGGGATTTAATTTTAAAAGCATCTGCAAGATATGTGGGGCAGCCTGCTTGTGCTGCTGTGGAAGCTGTTTAGAGTAATTTCCCATGGAAAAGTAGGTCAGCAGGGTAGTTGGAGAGGGGCTGTTAGGAAGTTTAAGACCAAAACCACGGATGAATATGTGAAAGCAGGGGAACACGTGTGGGGTGGTAGAGACTGGGGAACACGTGTGGGGTGGTAGAGACTGGGAAACACAGCCATTCCATGGAAAGCCAGCACATTCTCATTGTCTCTGCTGCTGCTTCTCCTGTCGGGGTTGTTGAAGCAGTAGCACTGAAGCGTGGTTATCAAGCTTTAGGCACTACACAGTGTTTCAAAGCTGAGGAACCAGACTCCCTCTTTTAGGATACAAAGCCCTTACCAAGGCAACGCGAAGAGCTAAGGGCAGGAAATGGCAGCAGACTGCTGCTGGACACCGAGCCACCCACCTGCTGCCCAGTGCTCCCGCAGGCTGGCTGTGCAGGTTCATTAATAACGTGAGCCCTGCACCTTTCCGCTGTGACTGCAGAAGCAAAGCCAAGCCAATTATTTGCCCATCAGAGCGAGGTTACCCTGGCCCTCCTCTCCTCCATCCAGTCTTTTGTTTTCAGGTTGTTTTGCTGAGAGTGTAAATGCGGAGATGATTAATTGCCTTGCTGACCCGATTGTGTCTCTACACGGGATCTGCTCGTATCAAAACGCTCTGGCCCAGAAGACTAAAGTGTGTCAAAGCGTGGTGATTAAAGAATTATAGAATGCTCAGTGAGCATCCTGCTCTCAACTCATTGTGACTTTGGACAGAAGCCCAGACAGGAGGGGAGAGAAGGGTGGGAAATTAGAAAAAGAAAAAGAATAAATTCAGTGAGAGGCACCTCTGCAAGACTTTGCTCCCGTTTTATGGAGAAGAGAAGATTAATAGCAAACATTAGTGAAACAAAATTATGGTGATTTGTATAGATTCCCAGGTGAACGGGTTTAACATTAATAAAATATTATAGCCTGCTCTGTCGCAGAACTATTGTACAGATCATAAAATGAAAGGGCTTTATATACAGGCAGGGGAATGTGTGTACTCTTGCAATATGGATGGAGCATCTCATTTTCTGCTAATAGATTAAAGTCCTGTTTGGGCTGGAACACCGGAGCATTTAGCCTTCTGCTAACGCTGTGGATTGTTACTCTGGGAGAGGAGGCACCTAGCAAAGTTGTCTTATTTCAGGTGCCAAAGCAAAGCCACTGGGTCTTTCTGAAGTGACCCCTAAGTCACCAGTGCCGTAAACCCAGCAGCTCGGGTGTCCCGTTTGTTTATTTTGAGGGTGTCATCAGCCCGTGACTCTCACAGGTGCAAGCGTGGCACATCAGAGCTGACACTTCACGTGCTTTCTCCCTACTGCCTGTGGTGGGAACTGAGCATAACTAAAACCCAACTAAGTAGAAATAAGCACTTGGGAAGAGACTCTTTTAGGTGGCCTTTTGAAATTAAGCTGCTTTGAGGTTTCTGTAAAGCCTGGTTTTGTGTTGTTACAGGCGATGGTGAGTGATAGGCTGAGTAGTGCTGCCTTGTTCTGGCTTCTTACCCACAGTAATTTCTCTCTGCTACGGTGGGATAAGAGCTGATGCTCTCTCCAAATCTTGCTGCGTTTCTCTGGTGATTTCTCTTGTTTGCAGCAAATACTTACTGCTTTTGTGGCCCTGAGCCGGTGGAGGAGAAGTGGGCATTGATTAATTTCAACATGATGCAACATCATCCCCTGCTGTCCTGAGGCCCCTCTGAATTGGGCCAAATTGCCAGTCAGGTTGAATCTCTCTCCGTGTTTAGCTCTCCCGTGTACTTCAGTGCACTCCACACCTCCTCGAGTTAGTGCATTTCATTTATCAGCAAGGGAGAAGGAGAGGCAAAAATGTAGGGGTAATATTTAGCCAGTGATTTCCTATCGGCTTCACGTTTCGTTCTGCAGGGAGATAAACTGAGGGCACCCTGAGCATCTGCTTCCTTCAAACAATGCAGAACTGATGAATTGCTCTTTTAATTACGTCTCGCAATGTTTCCCTTCCAATATTTGGTATTTCAGAGATTAGTACGTTTGGAAGAGAAGATGAAACAAAACCGTGTTTGTTTTGACAGCATTTTGTGTTTTAGTCATGTGGAGTGAAGAAAACACTTTGGTTTCTTCATTTTATCTTGGCTAAAGCTCCCGTCTCCGGTTTCAATTCCACAGCATCACTTTAAACCTGGTATCCGTTCTGGATTTTTGCCCCTGCTTTCTTCTAAGTTTTCTACTGTAAATATTTAAGAAAGAGAAATGCAGCTCAGTCTCCATTTCCCTTCTGTCTCTGTGTTCTCTACCTATTTTATAACTGCTGTTTTGAGACTAAAGATGAAGAAAGGTTGTTTTTCAAAGGTCAAAGGGAAACTCGGTCTAGAAATCAAATAAAAATCCAATCAAGAAATTTCAATAAACATTTATAGAGAAGGATTATTTTTCTCCTTGATGCCTTTTCCTGGGAAAGAAAGCCATCGGATTTCTGATCAACTGTCGTTGTTAATAACAAAGGGACTATCAGAAGGAAAATTAATATTGATACTTTACTTAATCTCCACTTTTTTGCTTGTCCTCTGAGTCAGCTGTTTGATTAATGATTGATGCCTCCTAGGGCTGGGACTCTGGTGCTTCAGCTCAGTTTCCTGTCTCATCATAGCATTCCTGTTTGGGATCAAACAAATTAACTTCTCTAGGTGGCTTATATTTTAACTGCTGTCTATCCTGCAGCCTACGTCGGAGTTCTCTGCTGCGCTTCAGGTTCCTGAATCCTGTGGAGAGCAGTGCAGCATCAGGCTCTGGCAGAATGTAGTTGTCTTTTTTGGAGATGGAGACATTGAGACTTGATGTGAGGAGGAAGTTCTTCGCTGGGAGAGTGGGGAGAGCCTGGCATAGGTTGCCCAGGGAGGTGGTTGGGGCCCCGTCCCTGGAGGTGTTTAAAGCTGGCCTGGATGAGGCTCTGGCCAGCTTGCTCTAGGGTGGGGTGTCCCTGCCCATGGCAGGGGGGTTGGAACTGGATGATCCTGTGGTCCCTTCCAACCCTGACTGATTCTAGGACTTCTTCCCAGTGACGGTGACGGGGCACTGGAGGGGGCTGCCTGAGGGGGTTGTGGGGTTTCCTTTTCTGGAGGTGTTTGAAACCTGCCTGGTCTTGGTCCAGGTGATCCTGCTGTGGCAGGGGGATTGGACTGGATGACCTTTTGATGTCCCTTCTGATCCCTGATGATTCTGTGATTCTCAAAAACTAATCTGTTGCTGCATGTGTGCACTTGCAGCCTTTCCTCAGCATGAATTCTGGGTTGCCGTGCTCGGCAAGCAGGGAGTTCAGTCCTGCTCATGTCCAGGGTTGGACTGAGTCTACAAAACTATTGAAGAGAAACTCAATAGCAAGGGAAATTCTAAACAAATGTCGGGATTGCAAAAATAGCTCTCATGGCTGCATTTATTTTTCTCTGCCAGGTGATTTCTATTGCAGCCCAGGTTATCATGTACTTCAGATGCCAGTATGCTGGGGCAGAGAATCTCCCTTGGATGAAAACCAAACACAGAACTAGGCATCTGGTTTGGTCCAGAGCTGGCTGTGGCTGCTGGACACCCTCTAGAAAGTTACTCCACCAGTGTCTGTTTGTATTGTCACTTCTCTGGGGCAGATGCTTCCATGGGTGTATGGTTGTTTCATGTGGAGTCTCTGTGTCAGTGTTTCGCATGCCTTGCTGACCAAGGTAGGTAAAAAATGAAGAGTAAGGATCTTTTTCTTCCTCCCGAAGAAGGGCTGATTGCTTCGTGTGGCCTCAGTCTGGTATACCAATCTCTGGAAGCTGGGTACCACTGCTTTAGATGCAGCTGCCCGTGCTGATCAACCTCAATTTTAAGCCTGTTTATCCATGCACTTTGCTTCAAGAGGAAAGGAAGCAGTGATGTGGTTGTGGTTCTGTGAAGCTATTATGTCCTCAAGAAGTAGAGACTAATGTCTTACTCTTCAGAGTAGCTGTGCTAAGAGTGAAACGATGAGTTGTCTCTGTGAAAGTGCTGGTGCTATAAAGACGAGGAGAGGAACGGCGGATGTTTATCTCCATGGCTGTACAGTTTTAGTGCATCAATCACTCAGTGCTATCAAGAGTTGTGGAGGAAAGACAAGATTTATCGGTGGCTGTTGCTTTGGGGGTGCTCTGGGTCTCCTGTTGTACATAGTGTCTGATCAATGATGAGCAGGCTTTCCCTTGACCACTGACTGGGCTCCTGTTCATACACCCCAGGAAGATGAAGCCACCTTTGCTACCAGAGTGTAGAGCTGGTCTGTGCTCTGCTCGCTTCCTGACAGGACCTCTGGGGCTCCTCTGTGAGCTGCTCCCCAGCCAAGTTGAGTCCAGCCTCTGTGAACAGTTTGGGCCCTCGTCACCATAAGCAGCTGATAAATACAGCACAGTTCCCTGTCTCGCCCCTGTTACGTGTGTTCAGAAAATGAAGGTTGCCTTCAGGCAGCCTGATGCTGAGGATTAGTTTCTCTGAGCACTTGGCAACTTGCCGTTGTTGGAAGCACACGCATGGCTTACTAAAAACCAAAAGATGCCCCTCGGCAGCCCAGAGTGATTTGTTCTATGCTCAGAGTCTGACATGGGTCAAGGAGATGAATGACAGATGCTCTTTATTAGCCCCTCTCCCTCCCCTCAAGGAGAAGAGGGAATGAGGGGGAGAGAGTAGACTCAGCTGAAAAGAAATCAGTGAACAGAATTAGTTCTGTTCTAACCCAAACCAGGATGGAACTGTCTTCTTCTGGAACAGGATGTCGTTAAGAACACCTTTGATAAAGCAGGGGATGTCTCTGGGTCTTAAACAGTAGCTGCTCAGTGTGATGGTGGGTTTGCTTTGGTATTATAAGAAATTGTCCTTTGCATCCCCTTGTTGCTGACGTTGCTTGGAAGTGGCACCGTATCTGCTGCTTTTCTGAAAGGCACTGTGAAATTCTGTCTAAGGAAAAAACCCCAGCGATCTTCCCTTAACTTCTGAATGACTGCGCTAGGTGAGGATTAGCTGCAGTGTAGCCATCATCCCTCACGTTTCATTGACCTGGTGCGCTAGACTGAACGAACTGCACTTCAGCAGTGTTACGGTGCCGTGGGTGTGCTAGCCAGGGCTTATCCAACTGGACTTTTATTGCTCTGTAATTAATTTGTATGAACACTTTAATAAAAAATCAGTGACACGAGGCTGAGAATGGGCTTGCTGTGCTCTGTAGGTCTTCCAAACACTGGCATGCTGCAGCTGCCCTGCTGCACTGTTGGTGATGAACGTTTTCTACCAGAAGAGCTCCACACACGGTCAGGGGACGGATAGTAAAATTCATGTACTGTGCTTTGCCTTGGGAGGGGTGAGCACGTCTGTGGATCCAGGTCTGTGTGCAGGGTTAGAACCCAGCACTTAATTTGTCTGGTGGGCTGCAGGATCTCCATAGACTCGTAGAACACAAATATTCTGATAGCTCAACAAGAGTGTTTCCTACTGCCCGTCATTCCAAGGTTTGCCTGGTGCAGCTACAGGCTACTCCATTTTTAGTGACACATCTGTGCAGCCTAAGAGGAGCCAGACGTGTCTCCTCACCGGTGTCTTCTGGTCTGTTTCATCACTCCCGTGGCTATTCAACACACGGACCCTTTCTGTGATTTCACCCCAGAGCTGTTTGTGTAGGGTACGGGTTTCTTTGCTAAGGCCATTATTTAACCACAGTGATGTTTCTAGTAGTACTGCTGCAGTGGACAATAGATTTCACAGCTAGAGGTGTCCTCCTACAGTTCTGATGTCTCATGGGGACTGGAATTATTCCATGCAAGCTGTATCCGATGTCTTCTTTTAGTTGCATGCAACCCAGCCTTCCCGCTGCCAGAGAGGCAGACTGTGCTAACATTTAGCACCTTTTACAGCGCTGGGAGATGTAGAATTAAGACCAGGAGGGTCTTTTTTTTTTTTTGATTCTCTCGTTTTTGGTCTCAAAGGCTCTGTGTGCCCTGCCTTTAGCCAGCTGGGAAGTAATGCTCTGGCTTCAGGTAAATCTCAGCTTTGAGTGCTTTGGAGCTCAGGAAAAATCACGAGGCTAGAAACTGAAAAGAAGCCCAGTTTGGCAGTGAACAGGCAGGACATGAGGGAATTATTTACAATGAAAATGAAGGCCTAATTATCAGGGACAGCTGATTGAAAGATGGACAAGCTTTTGTTACCTCTTTCCTGGACATCTGCAGGAAGAACTCCATCTGCTTTGAGTTTTGGGACCACATCCAAGGGCAGACTCACTGCTCATATGCATAGCAAGTCCTAAGGGCTGGAGGTTGCTTTCCCAGAGCCTGTGAACTGGGATGGATGGAGCCTGCCAGACATGGGCTTCACAGTGAGAGGTGGGCTTGCTGCTGAGCGCCCCAGTCTGACTGCTCTTACCCCCAGCTGTATTGTCTAACCTAGACATGGCCAGGGTCCTTCATGCAAAGCAGAGTAGAGGCACAGCTGGGCAAACCTGCTGTGTGGAATGGCAGTCTTCAGCTTGAGCCAAAGTGGGATGAGGTTCAGGCCAAGTCGGGAGTTGCCAGTTTCATTGCGGTGGGCAGATGGGGCTGTCTGTGCTGTGGGACTGCTATAAAGGCCTGCAAATGTGAATCAAATTGAGTACCATAATTGGAAGAAAAGACCAGAAAGGCAGGACTCATGGGTTCCTGTACTGCTCCTCCTGTACGGTCACGGGTAACTCAATTAACTGCTCAGTGCTTCAGTGCAAGCCATCTGTAACATAAGCATCACGGTACTTACCTGCCTCTGAGGGCCATTTACTTAATTAAATTGCTGAGATCTTCAGGTAAGAGATCCTTTAAACAAGTAGTTTGATGTGCAGTAGAAGCAATGGAGCTTGGTTTCCAATGGCTCTGTCTTGTGCTTCATTGCCAGCTCTTATTGAAACTTCCCCCCTGGGCTAGGACTTCATGAGGGTTTTGTTTGTAATTCTCCAGGATTCCCAGGTTCTCAAGAAGAGGTAAGGTTGGCCCTTTCTGTAGAAAGGGCACTCCCAGGGGATGCTTCTTGGATGTCTCTTTTATGCCCAGCTACCCGCCTTGAAGAGATTTTTTCCTGTGTTACTGCAGCTGTAAACTTGCTCCAAGTCAGCTAGAGTGTTCAGGCAGAGCAGCAGGAGGAGCGACTCACAGACACATTTGCTTGCAAGCACAAAGAGCAGCTTGCAGGAGCCTTGCTTGCTTGGGCAGCGTGTGGAAACTGGAGCATGAGAGCGTGGACTTAATTGCTTAGAAATGATGGAGCATGGGAGACAGACTGCAGGGTCTGAGTGTCTGGCTTGGGCACCGGTAGGGACAGGAGTTGTGATCCAAGGTCCTAATGCATGTGAACACCGGCTGATCTGCTCCAGAGCATGCTGTCCTAAGGATGCCCTTTTTAACCATTCCCTTGCCATCCTACAGGCGTTCCTGCAAGTGTAGTGTAGTTTATGTATTTCCCTCAGTGCTTACGGCCAAGGAGAGCCTGTCAAAACCTGTTAGCTGATACCAGGTCTCCTGTGCTGATAGCCCTCCTGCAGCGCCCTTTGCTGAAATTCCTTCCTGCTGACAGGCTGAGTGATTGAAAGGGTTGTGTAGGATTTCGTCAGCTGCTCCAGCCTGTGTGCACACTGCCTTTTGGGACTGGAGAAAATGCAGATGCACCTTGGCACCCTACTTTAAATCAGGCTGGTGAATACATGCTAAGTCTAGGAGAGCAGCTTGGGAAATACTTACTGCAAAGACTCCGGGTCTGAAGGAGAGGGTTTGAGATGAGAATTAGGGAAGGGGAAATAGATCTGATGGCCTCCATCGGAATGTGGATGTGTGAATGTGCCTACCACTGAACCTGCACCCTTCAGGCAAGACTCCTGCTGCCGTTGAGCTTGTTATCCAGTCAGCTCAGGAGTTCACTTTCTGTCTCTTACAGTCATAGGGGTTCTGCACAGTGCTTCACCCAGGCTCTGAGCTGTATTTGTATTTCCTTGGGTGTCGCTCAGCTGAAGTGGGAATAAACTGACTAGAGTGTAAATGCAGAGTAATGTTGCTGGAGGAGGAATCCCTGGGTGCAAGAATTACACTGCAGATGCGGAGCCTGCCCTTTGGGCTTGCAGCTGCAGAGAAAATGAGGAATGAATAGCCGGTTAATTGAAATCTAAAGTAGCTATTTACTGACAGTATAATCTTGCCTTTTCTCTTATTCTAACCCACTGAGATCACTCCAAGCCAGCCTCTTTGACCCAACTTGTTTCCAATATTTATTTGTTTTCCCTTTTCCATCTGAATTTATATGCCATGCTTTTCATTACTTTTTCTTTTCTAATGCCAACTTCTCGTACTGCTGACCCTTGCTGTTGAACTGCTGGTACACGTCAGTGGTGGAAAACGTCCCTTCACAGAACCAGTTAAATTCTGCTCATCTCCACTCAACTAATTGCAGCTTTAGAGAATAGGGGTGCGAGGAGGGCTGCAGGGATACTAAAGGATTTACAGTTCTGGGAAAGGGAGTTGTAAAATTCTTTTGGGACACCGAGAGCAAAGGTTGAGTCAGGAAAAGATGTAAATATTTGAGGGGTCTCATTGAATGGGGCTGCTTAAGTTTGCTTAAATATTTTGCAGGTCTGAGGGCTTTGCTTCTCGAAAGAATAATGTGGTTAATAATACACTCCTGCTGGCTGAACGGCTGCCTGGGAGTTTGTACCTGCTCAGCTTTTTCATATTAAAGCCCTGTCTTATGAATATGTAGCATCAGTGCTTTCATTCAGGAAATCACATTGGTCCGAAGTGTAGAGCAGGAAAGCGTTTTACCGAGAAGTTGTTTCCTCATGCGGGAGATTATAGAAAACAGCACAGTAACACCTCAGCATCCTGATGATGCAGCCCTGGATGGCCTCTAACTAAAGCTCCCTGTAAGCTAATGCTGAATGTGATTACCCAGCAGAAGCCCCAATAATTGGTTTGTGTGTGGATGCGGTATGGACAAAATCCGGAACGCAGCCGAGGTAAGAACTACTTGGGATCAGTTGCCAGTGGAGCTGGCAGGCAGTCCTTTCATTAATATTAAAATAATTAGCAGTGTGTGAGAAGGTTTTTTCCAAATGGTTCAAAGCCTTTAGAGAGGAACTGAAATAAAATACAGCTCTCTTGCTGCTACTTATAGAAACTTCATTCCCCTTCCTGAATCTGTCTACAGATAGAAAACGGGGCCAAGAAGAGGCTTCCAACCAAGTTGCCAGAGATGAAAGCAGGCAGGGCCATCTCCACAGGAGTCCATGAGTATTCTTCAAAGAAGGAGGTTGCATAGCAGAGAGGACAAAATGGGGACGTTCTGCCTTCAGTAGCCTGCTTGGGTGCCACTCGCCAGCTTCACTAAGTTCCTAGTGGTTTGATAGGTCTTTAATTTTTTCCCCTCTTTTCCCCTAGAAGAAAATGCCTCTTAGAGGCAGAAGAGGGAGAAGGAAGAGGATCTGAAAATGCCCTATGGAAAACTCATTTTAAGAGTGTTTCCACCTGCAAATTATTCTGACACAAGATTCCCAGCCAGTTAGTAATCTTCTTCACATGTTTGAAGAACAGTCGATCACAAAAAGCGTCTGAGGAAGCGACGCTGCTGTCATGAGGCTCGAAGCACGGAATGAGGAAGTTCAGAGCAGCTTCTGAACTCCTGAGTCTCTGGAGGCATTCTGAAATGCCACAAGCAAAGCACAGACTTGCATTGGTATTTAGAGTGACTGAGTGTCCAGGACTCAAAACAAGGACCCAGTGTGGTAGATGATAGACAAGAGGTGGTTTGTTCTTGAAGATACTCAGTTACCATGAAAAATGTGAAGGGAAGCGAGCGGGGAGCTAATTTGGGCAGGGTGACCAGGGCGTGCTGGGAACACGGCCATGGCTGGTGAGCCTAAAGAACCCGGAGCGGTGCCCCAGGGAAGGGGAGAGGTGAGATGACAAAGTGTCAGAAGTGCTGGAAATCTGACAGCAAAGAAAGACAGCGAAGGGCTGTTTAGAACAGTTCTAAAAACACATCCAGGGATGTTTATGGCCACAATGTCATTGCTTGGAAACACGGACTTTTATCTGAGCGTGGTGTAATGCATGCGGTTGCATCTCCGGAGGAATACGGCAAGAATTATTTGGATTGCTGCGTGTATTTGTATTGCTGTTCCGATGCTGAATCTGCTTTTGTTTGTGTTACTGTGATTAATTTCTGGGACTGAAGCTGCACATGAAAAAATGCTTAAAGCCGTTTAGGGGGCAGGCTTTTATTTGGTAGAGGCACTTTGCAATTGGCTATTAAAGCCCTTTCCTGCCTCAGAGCTGAGCCTCCCTTTGGCTCTGCGTGCTGGACAGCTGGACTGATGAGTGCCAGATTGCCCACCAAGTCTGCAAGGATGAATGGGGAAAAAAGTTATCCTTGTAAATGAGCCACATAACTTGGCAGAAAACTTTCGCCTCTGCCTTGCTCGCAGTGGCTCTGCTCTGGATGCTGCAGAAGCTGCTTTGTGCGAATGTGAATTTGGTTCTACCCAGAGCAGAACTGGCGGCTGCATTTGACGTTATTTACGCCAGAGAAACAGCCAGAAGCCTCAGAACAGGGCTCCGCTGTGCTTGGAGCTGTACAGCTACCTGGGGCGTTTCTCCTTTCAAAATAAGTAGCCCATCGGTTGTCTGGCTGTGTTAATGTAACCGGTGAGCTCTGTTTCATGCGGGAATCCTGATTTGGAAATGGGTACCTGAGCTGGTGGTGCTGGGGAGATGTGGCTCGGGGTGATGCAGGTTATCTGCAGGTAATTTGGTCATCGTGTTTAATCTAATTGCTCTGTGCTGTGAGTGAGATTGCTTTGAGCCTTGGTCTTCGAAGAACCATGCATTTTTACTTTTCCAGGGAAGGAGAGGTCACATCTCTGTCTGTGACGGTGCCTGATTTGTTCCTTCTAGACCAACTAGTTTCGCCCACACGGTAAATTGTCTTATCTTCCAGGCCACCTTAATCAGGGGGTGGTTACACTACAAAGCAGTGGATCTATAGCAGTGGGAAGCACACACTGACTGGTACCGTCTGAAACAGCTTGTGGAGCAGAGATTGACTAGGCTGGCAGTCTGTGAGGTTCAGAATACGTTTACCTGCTCAGTTCTGCTCTGAGGGATGAATCCTGCACTGCTTCCCGCAGAGGAAAGCAGTGTCTAGAGGCTGATCTGGAGCTGTGCTGTGGCCCTCAAAAGGGTGCTACAGCACCAGCGGTCAGCAGGAGTTGCAGAGCTTGGGCTGGGCTGACTGCCCTGGTTTTCTCAGATGCTGCTTGTGAGCTTGGTCTGGATTGTACTGCTGAGTCTTTCCCATACTGCTCCTTTCAGCTACACCCCGAGTGGGACCCATTTCAGCAGGTGTAATGGTCCTGCAGGGAAATCTGTTGGCACGGGCTGAATTTGGCTCAGCCTGACCTCAGCCTCCTGTGTTTCAGCACAGAACTGCTGTCCTTTGGGCAGCTGGGACCTGCTGACCGCCGGTAGCTGGAGCAGCTAATCTTATGGTGGGAAAAAGGCCACAGGCATACCTCAGACACGGGGCATAAAGCACTAGGTTTTAATAAAAGCCTGGTCGTCCCATGGACCTTTGATTAACAGGGGGCTCACCTCTGTCATGCAGCTGCAGTGTGGGGCAAATCTTCGGCCAGGTTTCATTTTCTTTATTGTGGCAGTTAGAGCAAGAGACTAGGATGGTTCATCCTGCCCAGGATGGGGGACATGAAGTGTTCTGTTCTGTTATTAAAACGGGTTCTCTTGGAAAATTGCAGTGATGCAGCATTTTCTACAGATGGGTTCTTCTGGACCGCTGCTCAAAATGACCAAGAGCTCAGCTGGTTAAAAATCAAACACTGATGTTCTGTGGCCCAGCAAATGCACACGCACATAAAGGTGATGTAAGGTGGGGTGGAAATGAGGAGAGTAGTCTAAGGAAGAGGTGCATTCCATCAGTGGGGCAGGAGTGGCTGCCAGTGCTGCAGGGAGCTCTGCTTGTTGTTAAGTGGCTGTGGAGATAGATACTGCTATGTGGGTCAGAATAGAGGAGCCTGCATTTGTGCCTCCAGACAGCCATGAAGAGTTGTCAGCGAGTGCTGACAACTTCTAATCTAAAGAGCTAGAAAAATCTGCCACATGTCCTGGAATTCAGTGCTTGCGAATCAAATCCTTGCTCATTCAGATCAAACCTTCAAGTTGTTGATCCAAACCTACTCTGAAACCTCTGCAATGGGGAGGTAGCTCTCCTCTGGCAGATTTTGCCTTAGATTTGGATTCTGTCCACACATGTGCAGCATTAATAGCTTGGATCGATGCAGCAGCTAAGGGACAGAGGTTACAATTTCAGTTGTCTAGCAGACCCTATACTCCAAGCATGCCACATGGTGCTGCAGCAGCCTTGGTGCTTGTCGGGGTGTTTTTAACCTGGAAAGTACAGAAATGTGGCCAACAGAACAACTGCTTGGAAAATTGGCCCGTAAGCATCACCCAGCCATGGCCACAGCAGTCCTGCAGATGCTGCCTGCGATACAGATACTTTTCCTAAGACGGGACTCAGCTTGCTGCAGGTGAGCTGCTGTGGGTTTAAAGAGTAATCCTGGGCTGGCAGTGAAACGGTCTCCAGGGACTGGCAGCCTGGCTGTGCCTTGCCACAGGCACTTGGGCTGTGAATGCCATTACTCCTGCCCACACACAACCATCAAAATAAGCTGAATTGAAGGAATTGAGGGGAAGTGTGGCCCACGTGTGTGCAGGACACGAGGGGATTAAGGGCACAGATGCTGGAGTTGGTCTGCGGAAGGGAGAGGGGAAACAAAGCCTGGAAGAATGAACAGGGGGTTAAACGTCTAAGCAAAGGAGGGATCTGACATTTCCTTGGATTAATGAGGATGTTCGGACCATACTTCAACGGATGGCTTTAAACTCTTCAGTGGGGGGGAGTCAGAGGAGACAACAGGAACAGTTCCTTCAGGTGCTGAAAATCCACAGACTAGGCAACCTGTCCCGAGGGCTGCACCCAGGCGAGATCAAGGACAGCAGTGCAGTGAGGGGAGACCGATTTACCTAGGTTAGCAGCAGTTGTGAGCAGTCCCTTATTTCCCGGCTCTTCCATTGTTCCCCCAGTTCACGCTGTTTCTGAGGCAATTGTTTGAATTCAGCACTGAATACTCTTCCTGAAGGAGGCAACCCCCCCCAGCTAATATCTGTTTTGCTTTTTAAGACGTAAATAACTGCCTTGCTTCTGAGGGTATCCAAGGATTCATTTTCTGAAGGTAGAACCAGTCTGTCTGTTTAAAAGCAGAATGAAGCCCCCAGTTCCTTCTTTTCTAGATGGAAACACAGTAGTACTGCAGTAGGAATCCAGCAGCACTTCACAGCAAGGAAAGGCACCTCGGTGTGAGTGCTGAGTAATGCTAAACCAGCAGATAAGTTAGCTGACAGCAGTAACCCTGCAGAGTGCATCGCAGGTTGCACTCTGTCTCACCGAAGAAGGACTTGTGTGGAGAAACGTGAGAACAGGTATCTGCATGTTTCAGGACTCGGGAGATGTTTTTTAACTGTGTTTGCCTCAGTGTTGCAGCTCAGCAGAGTGATGGAGGGAACCCTGCCTGGGTGTCTGATAAAACCGCTTTGAATGTCTTTTGTTCATTTTAATCTAAGTGAAAACTGCTGGATTCCCAAGGAGAAATGTGGTCCCTAAGGAGAAAAAAGAGGGGAGGAAAACTCCCAAGCATAACTACCAGTAAAGTATGCCAAATGCCTCTTTGGCTTTGGGGTTCTCTTGCCTTAAGGTCCTCTTCTGCTGAGGTCTGTGAGCTGGACTGCATCCACGTTGCAGTGTGCAGGAGTTCACCTCCTTCCAGCTATGACCACAGTTTCCAGCAACACTGCGAGGGGCAGAGCTGGCCTTGGGGGGCAGCAGTCACACCTTGTGAAGGGACCGGCATTTTCAAAGCCACTTCCCTCCTTTGCCACAGTGCTTATGTCAAATATTGCCAAGAGCTTTTTTTTCCACAAAGGTGTCTGGAGTTTGAGTGAGGAGCAAACACCCTTTGAAATCTGGTCCTCACTGAAGCGTAAAACTTGCTGTTGATGCTGATGGCAAGATGGGTTCCCTTGTATTTCTGAAAGAATGTCCAAGAGAGAAGTTCCTGGTTTCTCAAAAAGCCTGATGCCAAGCTCACAAGGATCATTGGAGGGATTCCTGTCTCCTAATGAGCTGTAGGTCAGACCTTCGTTAGGGCAAGAGGCTGAACGAAACACTGCTGCGTCTGCTTCTCACTGGAAATTCTTTCATAGAAAGTTCCCCACACTTGGATTTGTTAAGAGGAGGGACCCGACCCAGGCAACTTCCTGGCTGTTACTATGGCCAATGCATGCTGAGTGCTGGCTGGAAGGTCTAGGACGTTTTGTGGGGCGATTTGCCTTTCTTTTTCAGCTTTAGTGATGGTGGCTATGGGCTCTTCCGTAGTGATCACTCCTTGGGAGGATTCTTTCGTAAGCAATGCTTCCGAGGGATTCAGTCCTGGCTGAGATAGGCATAATGGGCGCAAAGCAGGACAAAAAGTAATCCTACCGCTTGGTAATAGAAAGCTTTGTCTCATTTTCAGAGTTAAACTTACTGTGTGCTCTCTTGCTGCCAAGTTAAATGTTACGGAGTGAGAGTCGCACAAAGCACGTGTCTTCGAAAAGCCCCCACATACCCGCTGCTGCACAGAAGGCTCCAGTTTGGCCGTGGTTTTTGCATTGTTAATGTGGTCCGAGTTTTGTGACCTGGGTTCTGTAGACACCAGTGTTAGACCCCTTCGTGAAGGATCGTGCAGTGCTCGGGGAAACAAGCAAAAATGCACTTTCTCTGGGTTTTTTGGTGAGACAATTAGTTCACGTAGAGCTCTTTGTAGTCAGAGCGAGGTGGGAGTGAGTACCCAGGCTCGTGTGAGATCAAGCTAATGATCTGTGTTCTCTCCTGTAGTGTGGATAACACAGAGGCAGTGCTGTCATTTTTCATGAAGCAAAACGGAAGTACAGGGGTACTACACAGAGGAAGCTCTGACAGGGAAGCTCATAGCCAAATAGAGGTTTGAGGCAAGTTCTCCTGTGAAGCATCTTCCATTCTTTTTCCTTCTGCAAGCGTTCACAGTCCACCTATTCCATGAACCCACGGGGGACGGGGGGGGTTTCCAATCGCCTCCACCCTGTTGCCCTTCTGTTTGTAATCTAACTTGGCAGAGAACAGTGTTCATCTTGATGGGAAAAAGTAAGGGAGACTCCACGCAGCAGCCTGAAAAGCACAAAGTAAGTGTACTTGTTCTTGTGTTGACTACAAAACCGAAGGTCTACACCAACTTTCTAGCTGTGGTGATGAGACATGAATGGTGCTCTGTGCGGTTAGGTGCTGGCGGAGGTTTTAATGTTTTTTGCTGGCATCAGTGGGAATTGGGGCTTCCTTTCAAACTTAGCTTGCGTAGACTGACATTTCATGGACTCTTAGTGCAGTGTTTGTGCTACTGAATTGTCCAAGACTGCAGGAAAGCTGAGATCACATCCAGTAGAGCCTCTTTCCTTAGCCTGTGCTAGGGTCTTGATCTTTCTTGGCGTCAAAGGAATTATTGATCTTCAAGGGCTGTTGTTGCTAGACCAAACTGTTTGTTTAAGCTGCTGCCTTCTGAGGATGTGCGGCTGGTTTTGGGTTTCACAGAGCGTGGGGGATGCTGAGTGAACTGGTATTTCTACAACAGGGAAACCTGTCAAGCGTAACTACCGGGTATAAATAGCCAGCAGTGAATGGCTCTGCAGTGCAGGACTACTAATGGCTTTTTCTGTAGAGATATTTAATTGAGTATTTAATATTGGTCTGTATTCAACTGGGACTTGTGGGATTCAGCGAGTGATCGGTTGGATGTGGTGTCTGTTACAGACACTACGTCAACAGATGAGAGAGAAAGCCCTTTGGAGCTACCGGTCTGTGTTGAGTCTAATGTGACTCTGCACGATGAGTCCAGACAGGACAGTGAGCTTTTAGAGAACTAACATGATCTCACATTAATTCTGTTCTAGGTAACAAGTAGCGTCTCCTGTGGAAAATGAACAGTGACTTTTGCTCTCCAAGTGACCCAAGATCCCTGACAGATTGTAGCTACACAAATCTTCCCCGAACTGCTGACACAATCCTTGCAGACAGGCTGGTACCAGTGACTCTGTTAGCCCTGAAGTTTGGCATGCTCTTTAGTTTGTTCCTGAACTTACATGGCAGCAAAACGTCGCTCTTAAAATCCACAGGTGTGACAGACAGCATTCCTCTGTGGTGGCTGGGTCTGGAAACTGAGCATAATGTGTTCATACCTGCACCTAGTTGACATAAGGTCTAACCTCACTGCAAAGTGCCTTTATCCTGCTGACATAAAGTGGGTTTGACAACTACTCTCGAGGATAACTCAGCCTTCACCTTTTGTCTTCGGTTGGCCAAGGTGCTATGAAAGATGTGGCTGTGAGGCTGGGGACAATCCCCTCGCGGCTTTGCGCACCTCTCAGCTCATTAGATGAGCTCATGAGCGTGCACTCTGCAGGCCACGGCTGTGTTGATGGGTGAGATGTACTTTCTTTTGGACCAGCTGTTTCAAAGGGTTTTTATTCATGTAGTAGATAGCTGAAGGAAACGGACTGCGTGAAAAACAGGATGTTTGACTTCGCACTTTGGAGAAGCCAAGGGGCCAGTCCAGAATCTCAGAGATCTTTCTTTCACGCAGTCCAACCTCAGTCCCCACTTAGGTGCATAGTTGGAAGAGAGGGATCCTCAAGTATGCACCACCCGAGTGAGGTTGTCTGTTCCTCATGTCATTATTGAGGCTGACAGCAGCCCAGAAGTGGGCTGTACAACTTCAGGACAGGGGTGGTACTTTTTCAGCATCTACTACCCGTGTGGTGTCAAGGTAAATACTAGAGATTTTTGAAACGGAGCTGGCACTTACTATGAGTAAGTGGTTCTGCTCATTTTCTTCAGAGAAAATCCGTGCTTGAACCAACCTGATGCAGAGTTGCTTGGTATTGAAACCTCTCTGCTGAAAACCTGGAGCTGTCATAAACCCTGTCACAGTCAGTGTCTTAAAGGCTTTTTAAAAAGTCAAAGATGTAAAAGCAAACAGAAGCAACAGCCCCTGCACCTGCCCAGCCATGCTGTCCTACGCCTGCTGTTTACTTACTGAGTACATGGTTACCTGGGACAGCATGCCCCGAGGAAGGAAATGCTTAATGCAGCACTCATCACAGAATTAATCTGTTCCATGCTTTTGAAAACGACACTAACTGGCATTTGCAGGGGGTATTGAGGGGGGCACGGACAACCCTGTAGTTGTAGAGACTAAGTTACCAGCGACGCATCTCTCTAAATAGTGTTCTTGTAAAAAGACTGGCTTCGCTGCCTGAGATGACAGCACTGATTTGCTAGTCAGGGCTTGTATGGCAAATTAAACCTCACCCTGGGTCAAAAAATGTCACTCTGGACTGCTAACTATTTCAAATTCAGGGTGTTTTATTGGAAGAGATAGTGATTGGAAGGCATCTGTGCTAGTGTAGCATGGTTTCATAGAGGTATTGGAATGAGCTACACAACTGAAATACACACTTGGGTTGAGATGAACTGACAGCTGCTGGGAGTTTCTCTCTTTAGCCTCACTGATTTGTGAAAACCCTCAAGTTATACTGAGATGAGTAGAAGAGACCTCGGAGTTGCACTTAGGTAGCTAAGAGTATGGAGACACTGGTCCGATCGTAAGAACTCAAACCAAATACTGTCTGTAAGTGACACGATGAAGGTGTGCAGGCGGAGAATGCATGGCTGCTCGGTGAATGGACTGCAAACTCAGGAGAAGCTGCTCTGCTCAAAGCATGGGAGAGCTGGATGGAGACCTCCTCCAGGAGGGTGCATCGCCTGGTGTGCCAGTCAAGTGCTGCAGTCTCCAGCGTTGCTCTGTCTGCTTAGTTTCAAAGCAGAGGTGTCGTCAGTGGCAGGAGAACCACTTTAAACAGAGCAGTGTCTTTTCTTCCCTGACTGGCAAATTCTATTAACTTTGAGTGCTTGGAAGAGCAAATTAACTTCATTATCAGTGAATTCCCCCTCTGCATGAAGGGTCAGGAATAGCTTCGCGTTTATGTTAATTGTCCAGTTGTCCTTGGTACAAATCTGTTTGTGGGAGGTGAGGAAAAAGTGAGAGAGCTGGCGATGTCCACATGAATCGAGGTTCACAGCCTTGTAGCTCGTACTGTCACATGCAGGCTGCAGTGAAAAACCCTTCAGAACCGATGAGCGCTCTCAACCTGAGGAGTTTTCTCGAGCTTTAGGTGTTTTTTCAGATGTATAGAAAGACTCTCTACTTGTGCCTGCTGCTAGTAAGAACTATGGCAAAATCAGAACCCTGCATGTTGAGATCATGAATCTCTTTTCACCTGAGTATCACAAACTCAGCCTTTGCTGCTGGTCTCTAACCGGGAACAGCACTACCAGGCACCTACTCTGAGCTCAGAGCAACTGCATTTGGAAAAGTGTGCCCAGGATGTCTTGAAGGAGGGAGCTTTGTTTAGGGAAAGGAGAGCTGCTGCTTTTCCAGGTGCCATGAAAGCAAGAACGGCTGCTTGTGCATTTCCTATTGCCAGAACGCTCTTCAATGGCAGTGGGGTTTGTTCTCACATGTATTTTAAAAGACTTTGCAAAGGCTCTGCTTTTGACTCAAGTGCTGCTCCAAAGACTTGTTTGCTTCTGTGACAGTGAACTGACAGGCAGTAGGAAGCCAAGGTTGCCTGGCATGTGAGGGGCATTTCATGGCATATGTTGTTGGGCTGGAGGCAGAAATATATCCTGGACACTCGTGGTGTGCTCTCTGATTAATTCTATCGGTCCCAGAGGCAGGTAGCAACATAAAACAACTGCTGTGCATTAAACGCCTGCGGCGGCATCGTACTTTGCAGCAGTACTGTGGCACAGCTTCTGCTTTGTAGGCTGGATTGGGGTGTCTCATTTGCAAACAAAATGTTACCGGGCAGAGACCTGCTGGGGGAGAATGTTTTCCATTCTGGTTTATAAATTTGTAGCTACAGTTTAGTTTCTCAACAGCAAAGACACAGAACTAAATCTTTTGAGATACCTGTGTGGCTTTAGGACTGGGACTTGTACCACACCCATGCAAGCCTCGTCCTGCTCGGGTCTTAATGAGGTGGGTAGTCGGGATCACTGGAGATTTCTGAGTGTTGATCTTTGTGAGTATGACTTCTGTGGTACTGAAGAACCACCTACAACCACACTGGGTGACCATCCTAGTGCTTGGGGAAACAAATCAAACTGTCCTGTTCATCTCAAATGAGGCAACAGTGCTACCTGCAGTTTGTAGGGTGTTCGCTTCATGGAACGTAGGGTCTGACTTCATGCCAGCTAGCAGCACTGTCTGTTTGGGCACACCGAGGAAGAAATACCACTAGAACTCTTGAGATTCCAAGGATCTGCCCAGCAGAGTTGAGGGGGGGATTGGACAATATGGCTAACATACAAGGGATTGATTCAGAATTCCCAGCCTGAAACACACTGGATCCGATATTTTAACGGAAAGCACTGTATTTATCAGAGGGAAGCTACAACGTAGAGCCCTCTTAGCAAGATGCTGTTAGCCAGATCTCAGTATATCCATGTTTTCTTTCTGCTCACCTTTGAGTTTCCCTGGCTTGGTTGGTTTTTTTCCCTCCACTGACAGTTCTGCCCACCAGTTCTGTAATTACTGTCTATCATTTTAGGTGCTGGGCTAAGGGCCAGTGTTTAAAGTCAAAGCCATGAACATCCGACTCCCCTTGAGAGTACAACTGGTTGAATAAGAAGAATATTGATTCACCGAGTAGATCAACCAAAAAGAAGACATTTTTTCAAGTGCTTCTGACCTGATAGCATCCCACTACCTCTGCTGAGGCAAGTTAATGAAGTCATGTCCCGCATGAATCATGGATCAACACACGAAATAAGAAACTCGGCAATAGCTGCCCATGGGCTGGCTGCAGACAGCTGGGGTTCTGTTTTAGCCAGGAGTTAGACTGCCTTTACAGAGAATTTCTAGAAATACAGAAAGGCAGAGATGAGTGAATCTGCCCCTGATCCAAAGCTGATGTTCCTCTTATTTGCATGTTAAATAGGACCCTGTAAGTGAAAACAGAACCCAGTGTTTTACCTAACAGTGTGTGATCAAACTCACAGAGGGATGGATGATCTGTAGTCTATTCTAACTCTTAATCTCAGAAAAAGTGGTGGCAGTTAATTTCCAGCCACTCGGTTCTGTCTTCCATACATGTAACCCTGAGCAACTATACTTTCCATCGCCAGAGCATTAAGAACCATACAGGCTACTCAAAGAACAGTGCCAGCGATGGAAAAGGTTACCACCTCCTCCCTGATAAACACCAACATCAAAGATGGTTCCATCTAATGGAACGCCTGGTCAGTGAGGCCAGGAGCCTGTCTCCCATCTGCTGGAAGTTCCAGTCCAGAGCCTGCCTGTGTTCAACTAAACGAAGCCTTTGAGCTCTGTATTTGTGGCCCTGCTCTTGAATGAAATATCTTGCTGTGGAAATGTCAGAGTAGCTTTCCGTATGATGAGCAGTGACAGGGAGAGATGCAGAAGTAGTGAACCAAGAAGACTTTCAGGTATCTTGGCTGCATTTAACTCTTTGGGCAAATCTTAGCTACGGATAACAGAAACAGCCCGCCTGCGGGAGGAGAAAGGTGCCGTGCAAGCAGTGTCCCCATCTCCTGGGTTATCCACTCAGATACCTTTATCCTTGAAGGAATCCGGATGCTGGTTTCACTGTGACAGACCAGCATTGGTTGGGAGGGCTCAGCTCTGGTCCTTGCAGGCTGTCAGAGAGCTTCCTGTGTCCCTTTCAGCGGAGGGATAGGTGGCAAATGCCGAAAAGCTCAGGCGCTTTGTGTTGGTTTTTGGTGAGGGAGTCTAACACAGATGTTGCTGCCTTCTTCGGTTTATGCTTTACTTCTTTGGAAGTCTGCTAGGAAGCTCCTGGGATGCTGCTGGCTTGCAAATGCTATGGCTGTCCATGCTTAACCGTTTCAAGATAGCTGAATAGAGAAGTGTTGGTGGGAAGGGATAGAGATAAACACAGCTGGTGTTGTCACTGCACAGAGGGTGCTTTTCTCTTTCCCTGTTTTCTCTTCTAGCACCTCACTGTCTCCCATTGTTTGTCCTCTTTCTCACGTTTTAGAACAACGGGTTTTAATGAGCCAGCGTGAGGCAGACAGAGAGGTTCAAGGCCAAACCTTCGTCTTCATCTTGGGTGGAAGAGGGAATAATTAGGCACAGTCAAAGCGATGCAGCCGGATGCGCGGGAACCGAGGCCAAAAGGATAATGAACAAATGGAGGGCAGTTTTGACAAGCCTCTCGGAGACGCTTCTGACAGTTGCAGGCACTTTCCAGTACAGCACGGCTGTGCTTTCGCACTCCACTGAGTGAGGGCAATGCTAAAAAAGTCTTGAGCAAGGCTACACCTGATTTTCTTCGCTCAGACGGGGTCTTGCATGAAGAGAAAGTGAGCCCTTATCTCAAGGGCCATGTATAAAAAGCTGCTTTTCGGCTTCATAGGGACAGATGTGTTGGAGGGATTTGTCCTTTATGCTTCACGGGGAGCAGAAGTGGAGTGAGCACACCACACAAACATTAACACCTTGCATGGTTCCTGTAGAGGAGGAAGCGAAGTCAGGGTCAGGATGGGCTTTTCGGTAGCTGTGCCTGTAGGGGAACACAGAAGTGGGCCAGGACGAAGAAACTCTTGCAGATAACACTTCCCACATGACAATCGATTTGGAGTAGCAGTCAGTAATCCAAGGGCAGGGCTGCTGTTCAGATGGACCTAGACTGGCTAGAAGAGTGAGCCAGCAGCAAACTGGTGACACTGAGTGATAGCAAGTGTGAAATCCTGAGCCTGGAGCGGAATAAACCCCTGGAGCAATATGGGCAGGGAGCAGACTGGCTGGGGAGCGGGTCTGCGCAGAGGAAACCTTGTGGTTTGGGTGGGCAGTGAGCTGAAGATAAGGCAGCCATGAGTGATGGGGATGGCTGATAGCATCCTGGGCTCTAGTAGCAGGAGTGCAGTCAGCAGATCTGGGGAAGTGAGTACCCGTCTCTACTCAGAAATCAGATAGGGAAGTCAAATGGGTTTCCTGGAGAAGAACAACTCATAATTGTTATGCCTTCAAACATTTTACATTGACCAGTATGCAAGGCCATTTCCATTACCTTAAATCACTTTGATCGTGGAAATTGAGATGCAGTTGGCAAAGGCCACTCTAGATCCTCAGAATGAAGGATAATCTGTTGGCTGGATTGTGGAGCTATCAAGGGAAAGAGAAGCAGTTACAGGAGGGATCGGGCACTTGAAATAAGACAGTCAATCACTGGTTGGTAGCTGGCCATGGCAGGCACCTGGCAGCATGGCTGTGCACAGCTGTGAACCCCTGCATCTGGATTTGCAGAGACAGCCCCTGCAGTGTCCTGTCTGGGAGGTAGTTCCATGATTACGTCTCAAAAGCAGGAGTTTCAACAAATGTAATTTAACTCTGAAGTCATTCCTAATCGACTGAGGTGCCCTAGAGCAAAGCTGTCTCCTTAATCTCTGTTCTGGAAGTTTTGGGACCGTGTACGCTGAGTCAGCCTGGGACTGTGTGCACATGGGGATGCGTCTAGCTTGGTGGAAGCGGATTAAACTCCAAAGCTATCGCCTGTTCCCCTCCTTGGTAAAGAACAGTGGGTTTATTTGTGCTTGTGTTTGTGGTTATTGCTACTCTGTTCACTCTTAGGGGAGCAATGAGGTGATTTTTGGTCTGAAATTAAACAACTTAGTTCTGTTGAGAGCAAAGAGAGAAGAGCACTTTTATCTGTCACTTGTTTTGTCTCCCTTAAAAATGGCAAACAGAGGCTGAACTTGGAGAACCTGCAGCTCTGACACTGCTGTCTTGTAATCCTTCCCCTCTTCACCAACATCTGATGTGCAGCTGTGGAAAAGAGGGTTCTTTGTTCTCTCCTGCCGTGTTGGGAAGGGAAAACAAGTTGGTTGGCTGCTGTTTTTGTGGATTAGTTTTTGGTTGTGTTTTTTTGTTCTCCAGAGCTGCCCCACACAGGGGAGTCAGGCAGACACCTCCTGGTTGTAGACTCTGCAGGGATGCTTGAGCAGGTGTAAAAGATGCTGACTAGGGGAAGTAAACAATCCCAAAGCTGTTTCTTAGGACTATTCACATGGATTCTTCTGAACTCTGGTACCAGCTCCTCACAGTGTCTTTGGGCCCAACAGAGAATGCTTGAAAGAGAGGACAGAGGAATATACCTGCTTGATTAGATTGGTCTCTGTGTCTCTTTCCCTTGGGAAATGGAGAGGTTTAAGGGAGACTCCCCAACGGCTGAAAAACTGGAAGGTTTTAGAGCAGCTGCAGTGAGACACTCTGGCTACCGGCCGAAGGACCAGTGTAGCTAGCATTTCCTAAGCAGGCATCTGTCTCATTGGCATGAAAGGCTTTGGGCAATGGGTAAATCTTCAGGGTAGATTTTGTTGTTGTGATCAGAATTAAGTAAAAATAATTTCCTTAGATCCAAAGCAGGGTGATGCAACAGCCCAATCTGCATCATCCTACCCTGTCAGCATGAGTGTTCAAAACTGGCCAAAGCCCTTAGAGCACGTCTTTTAAAATATTTAATCTATAACTACAGAGAGCCAATGCAGAAGGACTAGCAATAAGCAAGGAAGTAATTAACTTTTTGAAGAGGATCTAGCAATTTGCTGGCATCAATATGTTACAGACACAGCGCTGGCATGAGCAGAGCCCTCCAGCTCCTGAGGTGTGTCTGCTGCAGTGCCAGGAAAGGTGCCTGTAGGTAATGTGCCCTTCATAGCATGATACTGAAATTACACTAATTATTCCTGCTTCTAGAAAAAGGGCTAATTAGCTCAAGACTAGAGTCAGGGCTACCTGCCTTCCGGGGTCCAGGTTACCTGGCTTTCACTGAGCACATGTGGACAGATTGGCTGTTTCAGGTACCTCTGTCATTGCCCTTGGCAATTGTCAGCTTTCAAGAAAAGAACAAGGTGTAATTAGCGCCAGTGTGCCACACACTCTGGTTTCACTGCTGCTGCAAGGGCAACCTCTTGGATCTCCCCTCTTTAAATTCAGGACAGACAACTAGTTGTCCTTTTGTCTCTGCTAGTTACTGGGAAAACCGCGCAGGAAGCGGTTATCGGTGCGATACTGTGTCTTGTTTGGTATTTATTCTGCATTTATCTTCTGTGGAAACAGCCTGTTTCTGCATGAAGCCTCTGATTTCCTAGGCAAAGGGAAGCCACACTGCTCACTTGGCTCCTGAAATTAGAAGCAATTTTAACAGTATGGCTAAGCACTGGAACAAGTTATCTAAGGGATGTGGGATATGGCAGAGTCACTGTCTGCTGGATCAAGTTTAGCACTTCTCTACAAGAGGTTTTCCAGCCCAAAGCAGCTGTTGGATTTAATGGGATAGTCTGAAGGATGTTCTTTGATCTGCATTACACAAAACGGCAGATACCACCATCACCATAACCTTAAAGGCTGCGGGGCTGATTAAATTGCTAATGGTTGAGTAGACAGAGAGAATTTCAGTAGTCTCCTGTGTGTCCGGTGCTGGTACAGTTGAGAGCCTGGCTGTGAGACTTGTGGCAGTTTCTGGAGCAATCAGCTCTTATCTACAAATGAAATACTGTTAGATGAGACCCCGAAGTTCACATGTGTTCCTGCATTTCCTTTCTCTTTGCTGGCTATCGGCTGTAACCTGCTGTGCTTTTACTTCTCCATCCTTGCTACGTGGTCTGTTCCTCCAGGGTAACTCATCCCTGAATCTGCTTCTCTTGATGTCCACACCACTGCCGTCTCTCAGTGCTGCGTTTGGGCAGTGCGTGTGATTGTGCAGGAAGGTGCAACCTTGGGAAGGGTGCAGAGAGAAGGGGGGGGAGGAAGAAGAGGATTAAGAAGAGGAATACAATACAAAAGTTCCAAATTGCATTGTCTGCCTTCAGATTTCACTTGAACCAGATGTTTACTGATTTTATTGCTGAATTATGGGCTTCACAGGTGATTGTGAAGGGGAGTGAGGGCACTGAAGCTGAGCCGATGGCCTTTGGCCTCCGAACTCTTGGGCTGATGAGCAGCAAACAGTTTCTTCGTTCCCTATTTTTCTTAGATCCCTTTTCATCCCTGAAGATCTCACCTCATGTTGTAAATGACAGCAAAAGACCCACAAAAAGAGATGTTTCCCGTAACCTCAGAGTGAAAGTGTTAACTGAGGTAAAATCGTTGCTTTGCAGACATCATTAAAAAGTGACAACCCGTCTCCCACGGATTAAGATGAGTACAGACATTTTCTTGGATGGAAACCCTGAGGAGGAGCTCGGTGCTTTGGAAAAGTCATGACACCTTAAAACTTTAACATTTCCCTGAAAAAACAGGGAATTCTATCAAAGTGGAGCTGGAAGAGATCACAAAAGATCATGTAGCTCATCTGCCCTGTGGCAAGAACAGCTCAACCTGAACTGCTTCTGACAGAAGTGCATCCAGCCTCTTCAAGATAAGCGGGCTGCTGAGAATAGTTGCTCTCCAGAAAGCCTTGATAACCGATTCCCCAGCTACTGGTGGGAGATGGTTTCTCCTAATAGGGTCTTTGTAGTTAATACAGCTGATTCCTGCTGTGCCCACCGCAAACCTGGGGAACGCTTTGTTCCCTGTTCAAGCAGCCCTGCTCAGACCTCTCCTAGAGAGGGTGGAGGATAATGCACTAGGGTGGTTTTAAGCATTTTCACAACTCTTCTACTCCTTTTTGTTTGTTTGTTTTGTTTTAAAGTAACGATTTTTAAAAGGTGTAATGTGGGTGAGGAATGCCGAAGGCCAAGAAATGAGCGGGCTTATATAGCCTAGCAAAGCCACACACAGAGACCAGCCCTGCTGACCGTACCTTTGGTTTGTTGCCTGCTGCACAGGTCTGTCTTCCTCCCCTGACAAGTACGGAGGCACACCTGCGGGAACCCTGTCTCCTCACGCAACCTATCTAACTCAGGTTTGGGGCCAGGTGCTGGTTGTTCCATGCAAGCCAGATTGCATGAGATTTGAGCAAGTGCTCTTTGCTGCAGTAACTCTGATAGATGGGATGTGGGAGGAGGCAGGTAGCCTATCTGTGGTGAAGAGAAGCACTGCATAGAGATGCTGCTAAAACCCTAAAAGCTGTCTCTGAAATCCCATCATTTTTTATTGCATAATTAAGCACTATTGCTGACACATCCTCCCTTATGATTCCCTTTAAGTTGGAGCAGCTGGCCAAGTAGTGCACAGGAGCCCAGTTTCTTCTCCCTATACAAGGGAGTTTTGATTAATTAATCATCGCTTCTGTTTGAATAATACATTAAAGATGCACTTGAATGTTCTAGGAAAAAGTAAAATAAAACCCCCCACAAAAGGAAACACTGCTCTGGCTTGTGAAAGGATGTGCTCTTCAAACGGCGAGACAGTTGTGAAGGTAAGGGTGGAACTCAGCAGCCTGGGGTTCTCTTCCACCATGATTCTTCTTCTGTGCTTTTGCCTCGGTGACAGTCACTTGCAGCAGTTCTCTGCTAAGGCATGAAAAATACTAATTCTAGTGCAGTCACGTTAGAGCGGTAAAGAGGCGATGAATTAACTGCCTCAGTGTTTTGCTGTTTGCAAAAACCAATGGAAGGAACTATGAAACTTGCACATTATTGGCTGCTGTCTGCGATGACTGTGGCTCCAGCTGCTCCGTGCTGGTATGACCTCGACGAGTCGCGTAGCTGTCTTCCTAAAAACCTCACTGCAGTTTTGTGCAAGTTCCTGTTCCCGCAGCACTGAGCCTGCTGCTTCAGAGTAGCTGGTGGTCCTCTGTTCCTGTAGGGACCTGAAGTCTACCCTGGGCATATCCTCCACGGTCTGGAAGCCACAAGACAAAGCTTCTGGAAGCACAGAGCACAACTGCTTTGTATCCATAGGTCAGGTTTCCTGGCATTGCCTTCTTTTCCAGTATCTAACCACCGTCGGGACCTTCTAAGAGTGACATCACCCAGCAGCTGCTTTCATCCTCTACGGTCTTGCTGTTTGGGTGCTCGCAGCATAGATAACACGATGGTGAGTGCCGAAATGAGAGCCAGTGCCTGGGTAATTCTGATTACTGGAGACTCGAACTGTGGGAAGAGCTCGCCTACAGAGCCGGGCTGCTCCAAGCCAAGGTGGCCTCCTAACAGAGGCTTGAGAGGCTAAGTGCTTCCTTCTGTCCAAAGGAAGCATCCAAGGGAAATCAGGACACGATGCAAAACCAACGCAAATCTTCCTGTGCCTCATGACTGCTGATGGCAGCAAAGTGCCGGCTATAGCAGGGGGCTTGGTTTGGATATACCCCGAGTAGGAGAATTCTCCAGGCCTTAGTGTAGACCCACTTCTGCTCCTGCATGCAGCACGGACAAAAAACCCTACCCCGACAGCCAGAAGATGGGAGCCCAAATGACTGCTGTGGTCTCACCAGACAGAGAGGAGGCACTGCTGCATTTTAGCCATGAAGGTTCCTGCAAGAGCTTTCCTCCCCTCCTCTCCTTTAATCCATTTTCAAGCTTAGCAATGCCTCATGTTTACCCAGCAGGCCCACGTGAAAAGGTCAGTTTTATTTCGCTGACCTTTTTCGGCTCAGTAAACATTGGCAGCTGGAGGTCCTGGCTGTGTAGACATGTCAGCTTCGATGAAATGGTCTTGCAGGTAACAACATGCATACAGAGTGACTCCGACCTCTGATGTTCTCTGCCTATCAACTCAGTAGTCGTCCCAAACTTTTATCGACCACAAAAGCAGTGAGACTGATTTGCATGCAGAGAGCTGGGGGGTCTCTCTCCTCTCAGCAATGTTTGGGATTTTTCCTGTTTGGAGTTGAGCTCACAGACACCGTGTAATCTTCGGTTGTGGTGTGCTGGCTGCTGCTCGTGTGCAGCCCTGGACTTCATGCCTGCTATTTCCAATTTGTAAGGATACAAGGACTTTTTCCTGGCAATGTTCTTCTGGCTTAATTTCTTTCCTAACTTTTTCCCAGAACTGGGAGAGACCACGGGTGTGACCTGCATGGGCCAGTGTTTTTGTGAGAGAGGAAAAAGAGCAAGGTACCCGTTGAGACTTAGACTCTGACTTTACAGCCAGACAAACCAGAACCAGTGCTGGAATTAATGCCGTTGCGGTGCAAGTGCAGGTGCAGTGTGAGCACTACTCCTGCTTTGGTTTCAACGGTTGGGGTTTAGCATCCTTGCTCCTTCTTTGGACCTTCTTTCTAGACAGAAGTTAAATTGCTTCCCCCGTCCCTGATGTCAAGCTAAATACATGACTTATGTGTTACCAGTTGCTGCGACAAAGATTGTAGTCCCATCGTCAGGAATGCCCAGGAGAGCTGGTGAGGAGCAAGATGTCATGTTGCATTCAGATTGCAAGGGCTTCTAGGTGGAGTTGTAGCTGTACAAGTCCCTTAGACTGGTGATGTGTTTCTACCCATCCTGTGCAAAGCTGAATGTCTTCTACTCCCTCTGATTTCTGAGGAACATGAATTCGGTTACCGGTGGAATTCTAGCCGGTTTCCAGTCTGTAGACTCATCTGTTTTTCGTCTTCTGGAATGCAGTGAAGGTTTTGTTTTGGGGAACTGCGGTGAAGTTTTGACAAACTTCACAGCCAGATCAGATACTGTAGAAAACATAGGAGCATGTCTGGGTGAAAGCTGCTGCCCTGCATCAGATGAGCAACCTGTCACTGAGCTTTGGAAAAGCACTGTAACCTGACCGGCAATTCCTGGACAATGATGAGAAGACTCCTGGCTCCGGTCCAGGTCCTTTCGTCCCTTGTTAAGGCTTCGTTTTGATTGTTGCTTTCTTAATATTTGATTAAAACAGTGACATGCTCTGATCGTTTCGTCGGGGTTTTCTGTTGCTGTGGTTTATTGTTCTTTGCAGTTGGCTGGGGATGAAAGGAGAGATCATATCGTTTGAAGCTGGCTTTTTTTTTTCCAAAGTTGCCTCTGTTCATAATCTCCTGCCCAGGAACCGAGCAGCAATTCTGTGACTGACAAGCAATAAAAGCAAGGATGAAAATGTGAGTGATGATGTGATAGCCATGCTAGCTCAGCTGTGAGAGAAATAAAGTCTCACGATAGCTCTTTAAAATTGTCCATGCTTTACCTAACGGGGAGATGAACTTGCAAAAAGAAGGTGCTTAATTATGCTTGAGCAATGTGAGTGTGCTCTGTGCAGGCTAGAGATCTGCTGCTTGTCCAGAAACTAAAGAGTACTTGGCATCTGCTGCCTGGTGACCCAAGGGTGAGACTATAGGCTCTCTGACCTGAGCCTGCCCCAAGTGGTACAAAGTCCACTCTCTGTGTCTATGGGTTGTTGAATTCCGGACAGGAACCAACACAGGGACCAACACCCTTTTAACGGGGCACAGTTTCTTAGCTTCCTCTTTTGTCCCTCCTTTCAGTGTTTTGGGATTTCTTGTAGTAACTTGATGGTTATTGTGTTGTGCAAATAAACAATAAGGTAAAGGAAAGGCCATTCCACCCTGTGTATTGTATTTAATGAGGTACGTTTGAAGATGAATAGCTGGCAAGCATCAGTGTCAGGGGAGAGCTTGGAAAGCTCGGGGTACAGAAGTGGGTGATGAATGCATCTGAAAGCATGGACAAGTGATGGTATGCTCTGTGAGGGAAGGGCTTTTGCAAAACAATGAAGGCTGTTTTGTCCAGCGAGCAGCTGGCTAAATGTTGCTCTGAATGCTTCCCACATCTCTGATGTTTCTTGGAGGGACAGCGAGTGCTATCAGCTCTGGAGAACGGAGGGATCAGTCTCTGCTGCACTTTGAACAAACACCCGGTTAATGTGAGACAGCTCTTCTGCAGCACCTGGGCTGCTGCGGGGCACGGGGGGTGCTGCTACTTCCAAAGGGCGAGACAGAAAATACCTTAAGTGTTTTCAATAGGGTGGATGACTTTTCTCCCTAAGAGTGCCTCTCTGTCCAAAGAAAGTGCTGAGGTGACCAACTGAGATTCCTGAAATGTGACATTAATTTCCAAGAGAGAAACCTCCTGTTGGCAAACTCAGCCTTCCTGACTGTGTATCGTAGTTCCACATAGAGCTAAGGTGCCGAGATGGTGAGCACATGTCACGGGCTATAATCTAAACCAGCACAGAACACCCCCTCCCTAATTCTGGAAGCTGGGGCTGGACGCTGGCCCCGCACTGCGCAGATTCCGGTGACAGAGCTCATTTCCCTGACCTGTTTGCCAAAAGTCATGCTGGTTTCAAGGTTTTTTTTCCTTCTCTTGTTTCAGGGGATTCTGACTTACTGTTGTGTAGCGTGTGCCTCAGCTTCGTCAGGATAAGCTAATACTGCAAGGCTCCTCTCCACGCTGCGTGTGTTGCTGCAGTGACGTAGCACAATGCTGCTGCTGCTGGAAGAGGCACCAGTGCACTGCCGCTGCAGCACAGGCAGCAGAGTGGCACACACACGCCGGTGGTGTCACGCGGGGTTACGAGTGGTCTGCTTACGCCCTGTTAAAGCAAAGAGAGGAATTTGCAGAGGCAAACAGCAGTTATTGTAATGGGAATATGGCCAGGACTTTGGGATTAACCCTAATGAAAAACTGCGTGGGATCTTTAATGATTCTTTGGGTTAGGACCTTGGCTTTAGGACTGGTCTGAAAGGTAGCAATTGCTGAAGCACAGCTCAGGATGGCTTTGGTTTGACATGAGATGGGAAAACACCATGCTGTTATCCTGTACTCTGCTGGCTGTGCCTGAACTGCAGAGTGCAGAAGGGTGCGCAGAATTGCGCGCTGCTCCACCATGCCTCCTGTGGCAGATCCCAATCCCAGCCCAGAGTGTGACACACATGGCTCCTTGCTATGTCCTCGGCTCAGGTGCCCTCTGTTCTTACGGCCATGATGCCTACAGGTCTGTCTCTAGATGTCCAAACCTGGTCACAGCTGCGAATGTGCCAGTCATGAGCCCCGACCCTGCTCTCTGGCTGCAGAGCTGGTTTCTGCGGCTGTCAGTGAGGCTGTAAAGCCTCATTAGTTCCCACTGTCCGCAGGTTACAGAGGTGGACCAGTTACATTGCACTGAACTGGAGTCCTGCTACCACAACTCTTCAGCCCCCTGTGGGGAAAACCAGACTGGCAGAGCAGCATTTTCCCCCTCCAGACAGGGAAGTTCCCACTGAATAGCTCTGAGATGTCAGTGTGTAGAACACAGCCTCACAGTATCACCTCAGCTTCTCTGAGCACTGGAGTGAGTGCAGAGCCGCCCCTGTTGAGAGCTTCCTCAGACTTTATCAATTCATTTGCAACTCTAAGCGTGAATATAAATGTTACTCACCTGATTAGCCTGTTTTATAGCATTTCAGAAGCCTTGGTAAAACTTGTCAATGCAATAAATACCTAATGAGCACCAAGCCTCCTTCCTTGGCAAGTAAATGAATAAAGCATAGCCCAAACTCTAGGTAATGCTTTCCATCAATCAGCGTAAATCCTTCTTTGCCTGAGATGATGAAATGCAGTGGCTTTGGGTGTGCTACCCTGGCTAGATTATTTTTCTGCAGAGTAACGAGGACAAATGCAAGTCACTTTATTCCCTCTTTCCCTTCAAACGCAGGCTGCGTGTAGTTTCACACCTCTTCTTGTACTTCCAGCTCCGCTATTTTCATATTTGAAAGAAGTGGGGACATGCTGGTGCTGAGTTTATTGGACTGTATCACTTCCATAAGGGTACAGTCAGTGATGGATAGGTTGAGACTCCAAAAAGTAAGCCTTTTATGTGCTTGTGGCCCTCTTAGCACTCCTTCACACTCTCAGCCCCACAGTCACTTACACAAGGTACCTTAGCAGGTTTATTCTCCAGACACTTAAAGGAATAATATACTCAAGTGTCAGGAGAGCAGAGGATGCTGTCTGGATAATGGCTGTAGGAAAACACTTGTGAGGATGCTCGAGCTGGAGAATGAAGTGGGTACCTTAACATTCATCACCTGTCAGATCTCTTCTTAAGATGCCTAGGAAAGACTGCTGTGGAGCAGGTAGTCTGGAAGCCTGGTTGATGTTAGGTGATCCACATTACCTCCTGTTCCGTGTGCTGACCTTCCCGGATGGTTGCACCAGGCATTGATGCATTTTGGTTTTTCATAGCAGCACAGGTTTACTGTTAGAAATCTTGTGGGTGTTTTAATTAACCTGTGAAAACAGTGGCTGTGTCCATTCCTGCTGGAGGTCCAAATGATTCACTGACTCAACCCAGCTGGTAAAGGCTCCAGCAGTGTGGATAAATGTATTTGGTGCAGAGCAGAGCCATTTGTATCCCGTGCTTGCCTTGCTGGTGTTTCGCTGCATTCTGCTTGCAGAGTTCCTGCAGCACAGGACAGTCCTTGATGTTTTTGTGGCCACAGCAGAAATGTGGATATTTCAGACGCATCC
Source organism: Upupa epops (assembly GCA_013397515.1). Lineage (NCBI taxonomy): Eukaryota > Metazoa > Chordata > Aves > Bucerotiformes > Upupidae > Upupa > Upupa epops. The sequence continues at coordinate 315,013 of VZRI01010544.1, read as the reverse complement.
CGTGTGAGTGCAACCTGCGGGCACCCGTGCAGAGGCAGTGGTATGAGCAGCACAAAAACCTCTGCTGTTCTACTGAATGTGATGGAATCAGGTGCTTTGTGCAAGCAATGAGATCACTGTAACCTTCGGATGATTTCGTGTCCAATGACAGCTGGGAGCCTCTTGGTTTTCTGAACACAGATTTTGTCCCTTTTCTCTGTTCTTTAGATCCTGCAGAAAATTCACATCTAACATTCATCTTCTTTCGCTGAAATTAAGTGAAATTTGTCAAATGAATAGGAGCTTTTTAAGGAATAGGGTCCTCTTAAGGATCACAGGAAAAGCCTTGAGTTTTCCTTGGCATCATAATGCATGGACTGTGAATGTCAGCCTCTTCAAATCTTCTTTGAACCTAGGCGTAACACCAGCAGTAGATTTCCAAAGGCGGCTTATGGCAGATCTTAGGAGACTCCGCGAGTTAATCTCACCCTCTGCAATAAGACTAATTAAATATTTTAAAGATTTTGAAGTACAGCTGGAAGAATGCACTCCTCTTTTTCTGCATGTTTCCACCAGGAATGCTACTGATCGGGCAACGTCTGAAGTTTCTCAAGTGAATGTAGTGCTCCCCAAGTTGTTATAAATTCCAGTGGTTTGCTTCAAATGAGTGGAGCTTTCATTTTCTCAGAAAAATTCAAAGCAGAGGGGGAGTGTCGAGGTTGGCATTGATTTAACAAGGCTGCTTTTGCACTCGCACGGGTCCAGCTCGGTATAAAAGTCTTGATATAATGCACGCACATATAACGTTAGAAAATGTGGTGGCTTCCAGGTCAAGAGCCAAGCGTATCTGTCTCTAAGGTAACTACTAATTCATTGGATGGGGTGTGTGTGTGTGTGTGTTTGTTATGATGAGATTGTTCTGAAACTGAAATTAGCCGTGGAAGTGTTTGTGTGGGGTGTGTGCTTTGAGTCTTTCCTAGGAAATCGCCCTGGTTCGCAGTCTGCCCTGGGACATGGTGATGCATGAGTGCAGAGGTGGTGTTTGGTTAGCAGAGGAAGCAAAAGGAAAACACAAACCTGCCGTGGAGGTTGTGTCCTAATGGTGGAGCCGCTTGCATTTGCTGTTCAGCAGCTGCTTCTGGTACCTTTCTGGTGCCTTTAGGCATCTTTCCTGTAGCTGGGGCAATCTGCTTGTCTGTGGCTGTGATGCAAAGTGCCATTGTTTGCCCCGACTGTTCTGGTACAGTATTAAAACAGGGACTGAAATTCCCAATCCAATCCCTAAGAGTGCAGTGTAAACAGAAAACTTAGGTTTGGAAGAATTTATTGTGTGCACTGGAGCGTGCCGTTCGGTTCTGTGGCAGTCTCTGATAAGCACGCCAGGTATTTGAGTGTTCCCTCACTGCCCAACAGCTCTTTCTTGCTAGTCATATAACAACATCTATTATCTTGGTGATTAAAATCCATGACAAATTGCAAAGCAATTTGTGTGGGGGAATAGCTTTTTTTGCCTCCCTAGTGGATGTACAGGTAGTGCTAAAATTAATTATGTAGGTAAATGGCTTTCAGGCCCAGTGACTTGGCTGGCATCAGACACATAAATCCTTCCCATCTTGGTTGCCAGTGTCAATGATGCCTTTGAAATTTGCAAGCATTAGTTTTCTGAATTCACGCAAGCCACTCGTGTTGAAGGCCACCATCCGCTAGTGGCCGGGTGATCACAGCAGTCTTTCCTTGTGATGGTCAGAGCTTTAGTCAGAAAGACAGTCTTGTTAAAGCTTCACTGAAGATTTCCTTACAAGGACATTTGAGCTGGGAAACTTTGGAAACCCCTTTCCTGAAACCAGGGTTAATGTGCTGAGAGTTGACTTTAGTCTCCAGCCGTGATAGACAAAGGAAGAGCAGCCCAGAGACTTGTGACTGTGGTACCCAGCTCTTGCTGGGTCTGCCAGCAGATAACTTTGAAAGCTGGTGGGGTTTTTTGGACAGATTTGGAAGACATGGCAGGAGAACAGGTCTCTCTCTCCCAGTCCTAGGGGATTCTGGCAGTGGTGGAGTCCTGCCACGTGGGACGTTCTGCTGGGTATGCTATGGACCCCTCGCTTAGTTTTGGTCTTGGGCTTCAATTCTCTTACTGAATTTAACTCAGCAGCAGCATTATTTTCTGCAACCCCAGGGTACAAAGAAAAACAATTAGCTGCCGGTTTGTATTGCTGATGAAATCAGTTAACAAACTACTTCTATTCCTGTAGCAAGGAACATCAGCTTGTCTGCAATTTACCCCTCAGAAAATCCAAATGCCTGTGTGAGTGAAATGACTCTTTAAGCTCTTGTCAACTTGCCAGTTCAAACCTAGGTACTGCGGGCAGATCTCCCTTTATCATCAGAACCTGGTTGCTCACTTTGGGCTTAGTCCACAGACTTTCCTTTTATCCTTCCAGGCTAGATGTAAGCAGTTAATCACATTGCAGCCCGCAGATGACTCCGAGTTGCAGTCGGTCGTTGGATTTTCTGTTTTAGCAGTTTGTTACTCATTTTTCCTTTCTCTGGGAAACACAGAGAGAGGCTGATGTGAATATTCATGAAAATGCTATGAGTAGGCAAGTGAGAAGATGGACCTGTTACTCCTGTCTGATGAAGACGCTGTAGAGTTGCTTCCATTGTATTGACTCCCAGGAATGTGCATGCTGCGGTGAAATCGCTTCGTTACACGGATCACGTGAAGAAAAGCATGGCTCTCTGGCTAGGGAGCCAGGCTGGAGTTACGAGCGCTCTCTTCAGTGCTGCACACCTTGTTTGACCCGGGCAAATAATTCTCCTTTAGGTTTAACACTTGTGCTAAATGAAGACAGTAATTACCCACTTCACAGAGGAGGGCATGTGGCTGACATTAATTAGTGTTTATCATGTACTTGGTTCCCCTGATGAGGTTTGTAGCTCTGTTCTGAGCACAGCTATTCCTGTTTTCTGGCTTGCGTCTGTGTGTGGAGCGCAGAGTTTGTCTCCAGCAGAAAGGGCGGTCACAGACGGTCCTTCGGAATCTGATTCCCTGGCACGCCCAGAAATGCAACTAAACCACGGAAGACTTGAAAGCACTAATGCAGCTGGTGCTGGCTTTGCTACCAAACCTAACTACTCCCTGGAATGCAAGAACAGGGCAGAAAGCTTGCGGTAGTTTTTTTCCCTTTAATGCAAGGGGTAAAAAAACATTGGACTTGGGTAGCGCTTGTAGAAAAGACATCCCTAGAACACAAGGCGTAGCTTGTCTAACACCTTGTGGAGATGCGTGGCTGAACAGATCTGATCGTCCAGCTCTAACTTGTTGGAAGAAACTGAAATCCCGACTGGCTCTCAAGGATCTGTTTCACGGTGTGCTAGCGAGTGTGACGTTACAGCGCTCAGTATGCTGGAAGCCATGCCGGTAGGTGCGCAGCACATCTGTGGTCAGAGGATTACCTTTGTAAGCTGGATTTCTGTACCATCTGTCATCTCTGCCGAAATATTGTCTATCAGTCACTGAGGCCTAGTGAAACCTGATGACACCCTTCAGCTTCCAGAATATTGGCTGGAATGCAAATTGATGAACATCCTTTCGAGAGCGAGATCGTGGTGAAAAGCACTGCGGTGGATGAGTTGCCTGATGGTGACAAACAAGGTAAGCGTGAGGGACCCACTGATGACAAGCCTTGCAAACAGCAGTGCTCACTCCCAGCAGCAGGTCAAGTTAAGCAGAGGCTTAAATCTTGTCGAGCAAGGGGAATTGCCCTCAGAAAGAAGCACATTTTTAAGCAGTTTCAGGTTGGGATAACGTCCCTGCGGTGTTCAGCGTGAAGGATGCGTTTAAGTGCTTTGCTGAATCCAGGCCATAAAGCCAAGATCCTCTCCCCTGGTTGATAAGATGGGTAGCATCTGCCAGGTGAATTGCCACTTGAAACACTGACTTTTTGAGCCAGCCTTGGTTGTGGCACGGATTTTCAGATGGCTACTCTAGTATTTTCCAGACCCCTTCGATGCTGCCAGTGAATTCTGCTTAACTTGTTCTGCCCAAGGAGGGCTCCAGAGAACTCTTGTTTTCTCATCTGAAGTGGGTTTTTATTGTCTCCCTGAATTCTGGCGCTGATGAGCGGTGTGCCCGCATTTTAATAAATGATCTTAAAGAGCTCCCTTCCGCCTTCCCCCAGCACTTAATTACAATGTGTAAATATGCACACAGCCCTATTACTGATGTTAATCCCAGGGCTGATAGAGCTGGATAGGAAAGAATAGGAATGAATTGCAATAAGGATAAGCACAGGTCTTTCATTAGCCCAACTAAAAGTAATCACAGATCTCTTGCTGGTAATAGACATCTTCCAGATAGAGTACTAATTGCTTCTGGCAGTGCCGCGCTACATCACAGAGATAACTCTATTGTAATCCTGCCGTGATCTAATGCTTTTCCATGCAGACTGCTGCTTTCCCCCCTTTCTCTCCTTGATGATGTGACCTTACAGATTTCAAACCTTCAAGCTATGTCCTGTAGTGTCAAGGCTGAAAAAAATCTGACTTTCTAGTGCCTGCCCCTCCTCAAAATTTTCCTTCAGTGTTGATCATAAACTCGTGCAAGGAAATAAACTGGCACATTGCATGTGCCCAGGGCACCGTCTGATGCAGCCTGCAGTGTGGCTGCAGATGTGTCCTTGACAGTTAAGTCGAGTACTCCTTTCCACGCGAAGGACCTGAAGTAGTGCAGTATAAGTTTGAGTTATCTGCATGTAATCCAGACTGCAGTACCTAAGAATCAAGTTCTGAAGTCCGAAGTTGGGGCCGGGCTCTCATCCCTCGAGTTCTTTTCAAGGCATACTGAACTTCAGAAATGAACCCCATTATGTGCTTTGAATAAGCAGAATCGCGTTCTGCTCAGAATGACGGAAAGGGTTGGCTGTTACCTGTGGGAGCTGCAGCGTCCTTCCCTCAAAACACTTCCTGCCTAGCTAAATGACTGGTTTGATCAAGGTGGACACCGTACTCAGCACGAAGCGTTCATCTCCAACGTGTTAATTAGCAAGCCTGGAAGAGCTTTCAGGCCAAAGTTGTGGCTTTTATTACGAGAAGGCACTCAACATATGCCGTCCATGGGGAAGCCCTTCGACACCGCTGTGTTTTTGGAATACAAAACGTGCAGTGTGACTGAAAAAGGATGAATGAAATAACATCTTGTCACTACACACTTGACCCAAAAAATGTTGTCAGTGGGAAACTTGCCAGCTTGTGCTGACAGCCTGGTTCCGAGTTCTTCAGCATTCCTCTCCTGGGCAGCACTAGTTTAGAAATACTAGAGGCAACCAGGTGAGCAAGGGTGGCTGTGTGATATCAAGTGATAAATCCTGTGGATGCCCTCATCCCACTACCGTGTTGTGTCTCTGTCTCATCCCCTCACCTCCAGCTGGTCACCCTAGTGCCACACCGGCGTCTGACTGAGGAGGCATCCGGATGGTCCCTCTGGCTTTGTACAAAGCGGTGCTGTGTGCTGTGTGCTGCCACTGGCACAAGGGGCCACTGGCATTGCTGTGCATTCTGTGAGGGCATTCCAGTCTCAACTGGTGAGAAAGATGACTTCTGATACCTGGTTTGTTTGAAACACTGAGAGCGAGCCCAGACATGCCGTTTAAGTTTCTGTTTGATGCTGCTGGCTCCTGCTTCTTTTGAAGACCAGCACTTAGAAACTCTTCATCTCACCCTATCTGTCGCATGATGCCTGCAGAGTTCAAAGTCAGCTGGGACATGTGGCAGCTGTTCTTACTCACTTTATATTTTTGTGTGGATATCTCCGTCCTTTTGTTTCCAGACAGCAAAAGCTGTGTCCCTTCTCTGTGTCGGAGGAGGCTGACTGACTACATTCGATTTAGTTTGTTTGTCTTTGAGAGACAAATTTCTGGGGCCTCATTGCTTTGTTCTCTGAGAAAGAAAGACAGCAGCTGCCCACAGAAGCTGCCTGGGAAGTACCAGTGGCAGGCTGGCAGAAGCGAGGTTTGGACAGACAGCAGAATGACGCGGTCCTGCAGCTGCTGTGAAAGGTGACTCTGTTTTTGTCATGGCACTTGCTTTGTGTCTTCAGTACCCTGCACAGAGTGAGACGATTTTTCCTACAGGTAGAAAGCGAAGCTGAATAACAACAGTTCTGTCCTAGCACCTTAGGGCGAGCTCACAGATGTTTTCATTTGCCTAATTCACTGGTGAGAACGAGGGAAAGAGACCCTGCTGAGGGCCTGGGTCCCTGCCACTGCGGTGGCTGGAATAACTGGTACCTTGGAATCATAGCAGTTAGAAACGGTAGGAACTGGGCAGCCCACGGGGAACTGATTGGGAATCCATTGCTGCAGGAATTTCTGTTTCATGTTTTGTTGGTTTGCTGTATTATCTAGGGGGAGGAGGGACGGGTACAGAACACTTCTAAAGAAAATGGGTAAGCAGTGAAAACAGCTGTTTGGGATTTTTAAAGCTGTTGAATAATTCAATTTGATTTTCTTTAGGAATAGTGAATGAGACCATGTCTTTTTAATGCAAAACTAGACAAGTTCGGTGGAGATTGAACAGTGCACTTGAAAGGAGTTTAGATTGCTTGTTTCTATTCTAGCCAAATCATCAGCATTTAAAAGCAATTTAATAACCTGCAGTCATAACAGTCTATTTGCTTAAGAAGAAAAAAAAGCCGAAGCGAAATTAAATATGGCACTTTGTTTAGTAAGTAGAAAGTATTTTATTTAATTGCAGAGCAGTTGCCCTCAATCTAGAGACTGCTGACAGGGTATTACATAGCTGAGGCTGTGAGGCTGTCGTGATGTTTCTATATGTCCTACTGGCAAAGTACTCTCTGCACACGCAGGGCTGTGTGGACAACCAGGGAGTCGCACTTCTGCAACGGAAGTAGCGTTGCTGTCCTTTGACCAGGTGTGACCAACACAGTCGATGTACCTCTGGCGTGCTCCCTCAGGAACCTCTGCCTGTGCACAGGAAGGTGCTGCTCAGTCTAGGCAGGTAGGCAGAAACACATCGGATCCTGGAATAGTTGTCACACTAGACAGAGAAAGCTGGTTTTCTAGCACAATCCAGGGGATATACCTGTCCTGATTTGCACCTAAACCCCCCCGGCTCTGTTTTGGATGACAACACTGGACATTCTGGAAAGTTTTTATCCTGTGCCATCTATTTATTTATTTATTTATGCCCCCTGGTGCCTTTCACAGAACAACAGCATGGTGAGAAATGGGAGGAACCTTGGGGTTCCTTCTCCAGACCCCTGCTAAAGCACGATCGCTGAGAGTGAGTGCATCCAGGTGGGTTTTCAAAGTCTCCAGACAAAGGAGCATCCCGTTATAGAATCCTAGAATCTTTAGGGATCGGAAGGGACCAATCGCCCTGCCACAGCAGGAGCACCCAGACCAAGTGGCACAGGAAGCTCTCCAGGGCCTTTGCCGTGCTTGTTTATTTTCTCCTCTGCAGAGGATGCTCCATCCCTGTCCCCAAACTGCAAGAAGAAGTCTGCCCTGAGTGCTGAACTCAGCAAATTCCCAGTTGTCAGAAGAAGTCCCGTAACCCAGTTCCTCACTGTAACGGGGGACGCTGATACTGCCTGCACTGAGCCCACCCAAGACACTGCTGATAGCGGGCAGCGGCCGACAGGCAGCACCGAACGCACTTTCATTATGGGCAAGGTCTCTCACGACAGGCCTTGCAGTACCCGTTGTGCTCAGGAGTTGCCTGGCACTACAGGACAGAACCATGTGCATGATGCTGTGGTGATTGCTGCTTTCCACTGGCTGAAGGTCTGGCCCTTGGAGTGCATTACTCAGGTGGCAGGAGTTTCTCAGAAGGTCTTACCCTCCCTGAACTCCCAGACTCCCAGCTGATGGGAATCGTTTGTCTCCTACCTCTTTACAAAGCGGAGCTGCTTGACTAACAGCTAGGCAGGGTAAATGCTAATAATCTACTTCCTCTACTGAACTTTCTGGAACAGGCAGCTGAGGACAAACTTGTTAGGCGACATGAGGAGAATATTTTTCCCCTGTAAGACCTGCTTTTTCAGCTGCTTGGGTAGCTCAGAGGCAGAAATGCATAAATACCATTCTCCCTGAGAGCAGGTGTTAAGCAAGCAGAAGAGATGGTGGAGAAAACATTCCATGCGCTTCCCTAGAGGCACATGTGTCAGATGTAAAATCTAAGCCAAAGGGAATGGGATACAGAGCTTGGTTCCATACCTGTGCCTTGATAAATGGCTGACTAAGTATACGACAAATTAGTTTAGTCAATGGGTCAATGAACTGGTGACAGGGTTGAGGGTTTCTGAAATAGCTTAGGGGTGTTTCTCTGTTATAATAAATGAGCCCGTGATATTCTCTGGTGGTTTGGGGGGTAATGGCTTGCAGGTGAGAGAAGCAGGGAAACAACGTCCAGCTTTGAGGCAAAGTACAGGTGTCTAAACCCCCACCTTGGTCAGGCCAAAGGCAGATCGGCTTGCTACAGAATAAACTTGAGTGGAAAGGTCGGTGGGCTGGGCTTTGTGAATGTACGCTGGAGAATGAGACGTGGAGAGAGCAAGATGCTGATGTGGCTGCATCTTACCGTCATGTCCACAAGGATAACGTCCTTTCACAGGAAGATTTTACTCATCACTATTCCACCTAGAACAGCAGCACCGGTTAGACATCATGGAGAATTGCTAGAGATGTGGTTGTTGCAGTTCTGGTAACTGGACTTCCACCAAGTAGCCTTTTGTTCTGTTCTTGCCCTCTACCGAGAAAGGAAGTCAGGGTCAGGGTCTGTTTTGCACTGTTCAGCCTAAAAGCACTGCATGCAAACCTGGACCTTAAGTAGTTTACATATAGTAACAATGAGAGTATCACCCCCTACACCCCATTTGACAGTAAATGAGGAGGAGAAATGGAGCTGAAGGTCACAGGACTACTGCGCCAATCCTGCGCTTCGCCAAAGCCTTGAGGATATAGGCAGCTTAGGTCTGTTACCCTTCAGATGATAAGATCTTAGTCGCACAGCGTAGCGGGTTAATAAGATTTCTGTGTGTTGGTTTGTAATGTGCCTTGACTTCCTCCTATAGTGAGTTCAATTCCTGATAAAACCTGTGCCAGGGTGAAGAGGAGATATGAGGAGCGATGACGGTAGCACCCTGCCCCTTTATTTTAAGAGATGAACTGTCTGAAGGATCCAGGCATGTGTCTTTATTTCATGAGTAGGAGGCAGCTGTTCCTGTGTGACTTGGTCTGGGTGATCCTGCTGTGGCAGGGGGATTGGACTGGGGGAATCTTTCGAGGTCCCTAAGGCTTCTATGATTCTGTGACGCTGCAGTCAGTGGTGAACCTGGCTACCAGCTCATGCAGGTAACTGGCGAGCTAGCTGAGGTGTATCTGGTTGTGTGTGTGTGTTCATTTCTGACAGGAGGAGCAGCAGTGTGCGTTTTGTCCCGTGTAGCTGAAGTTCTCCTCCAGTCCTTCTGTACTGTTCCGCTCTCCCTGTGTGTGCACCGCTGTGCGCTGTCAGATGGAGATCTAAGTATTGTGAGAAGGACAGTTCCTGACTCAGGTGGCTGTGCCTTCCCATCACAGTACTGATTTCAGGTTTCCCAGACTGAGAGTCCTGCCTGGTGTCTGGGGACACGTGCGCTCTTTGGATGCAGTGGACACAAGTGTGGTCGTTGTGCGGGGATGTGTATGGCCACGCAGCTTCCTTTCAAAGTTTGTGTGATGTTGAGCAAATCTGCGCCCCTGCTGCAGGGCAGAGGGTGTTCTCAGTTTCCCCAGGCGTTGTCATGTCAGAGCTCCTTGCATGGGGATCTCTAGGCTGAAATGCAGCAAAAGTGGATGAGGATTTCCAGGGCGCAAACTTTGTCCATTGCTGTAGTATCAACACTTGTACTTGGTACTGGGGTTGACTGGGTCAGCTGTCAATGTTGATGATGCCAGTGGAAGCTTTGTCTTCACTTGGTGGCTGTAAGTTGGCTGGGACACCATGGGGAAAAGAGAAAGAACCCCCCTGTAATTCATGATTCACTGACAAGCTGTAGGGTCGGGGGTGGTTTAGGTTTTTCTGGGAAGAATCTTTGCCTTGAACATATCACCCTTTCTTTACCGGTTGTTTTTGGCTAGGTCCTCTTCTCTTCAGCAGTCTCCATTCTGACAGCATCAACCTGCTCCAGGGATGTAGAGCCCCAGTGAGAACAGACCTTTAAGAGGAATTTATATCCCAAGGTTGAATGTGCACTTTGTGTCTGTTCTGATCCCTGGGTGCCTGTTAAGGGATTATTACCTCCTGCCATTCCAAGTTCCTTTCCATAAACAAATGAAACCCGTGGTCTCAAGGTTCAAGGGAGACACTCGGATGAAGCAGGATTTAACCCCGAGGAATTGATGACCTATTAACCGTTTCAATTTCCCACCTTGGATTATTGACAACATCTGACATTACAGCCTCACAGATCACCGTCCCGAAACAGCTCACAGCAGATGACCTTGGAACTGCAGTCGGTCTCCAGATGCCTTCAGCTTGTTACAAACAGCTGCTGCCGGCACCTTTTGCCGCAGCTGGAGTGGGTGAAGGAAGGGACTGAGAGACCTTTCTCAGTGTGATCAGAGAAGTCTCTGATGACAAAAATGCACCAGGTGATGGCTGCAATGGTTCTTTGAGAATGGGCTCGCTCCTCTGGAGTCCCGGGGTTATCCAAAATTTACTAATGAAGACACTCAATTAGTTAAGGTCAGTTGTCCTTGGTTTCTACTCTTTTTCCAGAACAAATGGTACATCTGCTCACAGCTTCTCCAAAGTCCTGCGCTGCTGTTAATTCCTCCCACTTCCTTGACTCTGGTGACCAGGACTGCCAGCTGAATGGGTGGTTTGTCTCATTTTCTTGGGGCAAAGCGGGTGCTCTGAATTCTCGCTGTGTTTTGTCGGCCGTGTGATTAACACACAAACCGAAGTGCGTCTTGTGCCGAATGTGACCCCGAGATCTCCACTGATCTGGGAGAAGCCGAGAGCACAAGGACTTGATTTTGCATTTTGGATTCTTAGCGCTAGCAGGAGCACCGAGGGATCCAGTTGGTGCTGGCAAACAGAGAGCTCACAAGATGCTTTCTGACCCGTAGGCCTGAGCCAAATTGATGTCTAATGCAATTCGATTAACAAACGGTTGGCACGAGACCTACTGTGTCATCTGTGAACCGAGGGGCTGTGTTGCCACTGGCAGTGTAAGATGTGTAAGGAGTGCTAGAAGAGTTTTGGGAAGGACTGCTGTCCCCTGCACGGTGCAACAGAATGCTGACTCAAAACCATCTTTGTTGTCTCTGTTTGTGAGCAACATCCTCTGTGTCTGCTAGTGTGCAGTTGTTTATCTGTGACTGAAGAGCAGTGCAAAGAGGGTGTCCTCCCTTCTGTGTTGGTGTGAAAAGACAGCGGGATTACAATTGGACTCGTGCTCTGATAGAGCTGCACAGGGTGGAAGCTGCAGGGTGAAGTTAGAGCAGGTCAGGACCTTAGGATGTCCTTCTCCCTGTGTGTTAGAGAACAAGGGTGACAACCCAGGAGTTACCCCACCTTCTGTAACAAACTCTCAAACTTTGCGTGCTTGAGGCAAAGTACTAAGATCAACCCATACCAGGAGTTACTGCTGGGAGTGATCAGCTGATGCTTTCCGGGTGTTTTTGAGACCTGAAGATAAAAGGCACTTACGGTCATAAGTTTCCCTGCTCTTGGTGCCCTGGGATGAAAGTTTCCCCTTAAAGATTCCATTTTATCCCTGGGGGGAGAGGAAGGCAGTGTGTAATTCAAGGATGTCATCCTTATCTCTGTTGTAGTGGCTTTGTGGCCATGCAACCTTACTCAATAATTCTGTCAAGTAGTATCTTTTGCTTGTGACAGAGTGCTAAACAGTGATTTATTGCTTGAATACACAGTGCTTTCATAAAAGTGATTTGTTTAAACAACAGTGAAGTGCTAAATGCATTATTCATTCCATGCTGATTCCCCCTTTTATGTTCTGCAGTGAGCTCCACCACTGCAGTCTGGATGTAGCTCCGCGGTTTCTTGTGTGCATCCTCCAGCTTCCCCAGCACACGGATCCTTTCCCACGGAAGGGCACCAGTTTTCAGCCTTTCTCAATGTTTGTGCCCGCTGGGCAGCCTGGTCCAGTGCTCCGGGACCCTCCCTGGGAAGAAGGTCCTGCTGAGATTGAGAGGGAACCTCCTCTGCTCCAGCTGGCACCCAGTGCCCCTTGTCCTGTCCCCAGATGCCCTTGAGCAGAGCCTGGCTCCATCCTCCTGACACCCACCCCTCACAGATTTAGAGACAGGAATGAGGTCCCCCCTCAGCCTCCTCTTCTCCCAGCTCAAGAGCCCCAGCTCCCTCAGCCTTTCCTCATCAGGGAGCTGCTCTCCTTCCTTCATCATCTTGGTTACTCTGTGCTGGACACCCTTCAGCAGCTCTGTGTCCTTCTGGAACTGAGGGGCCCAGAACTGGATACAGTACTCCAGATACGGTCTCACCAGTGCAGAGTAGAGGGGGAGAAGAAACTCCCTCAATCTGTTTACCACCCCCTTCTGATCCCCCCCAGGATGCTGTTGGCCCTCTTGGCCACCAGAGCACATTGCTGGCTCATAGTCATCCTGCTGGCCACCAGGACCCCCAGTCTTCTGCCTTATGGGAGTTTGCAGCTTGATAGCCAGTGCTTGCAGCCACTTATTGATGAGGCCCTCATTTTGGCTGCAAAGCAGGAGGTGGGCACAGTGGGAGATGAAAATGGGGAGTGGATGGTAAGGGGAGCTTTCCCTGAGGCTGTTTGGTGATGGTTAGCCCTGGTAAACCAGTGTCTTTTCAGCTGTCTCTCCTGTCTCTCCCATCAGCCACACATGACTGGTGTTGGTGCAGGTAGGGAATGCTTCAGGCAGAGGGACCTAACAGAGCTGTGCGGTAGCAACAGAAACCTCTCAGATGGGTGCTCTTCCCCTTCTGCCTTCATCTCTTGCAGTATCTATGCACTTGCTCCCTCCTCTGCTCCCGAGTTGCCATGCCCCTTCCTGCTGGGATAACCGCTGTGTGGGCGGCAGGATGGCTCTTGGTGTTTCACATGGCAGCGCCGAGGGCCGTTCCTCTCCTCTGGTGCAAGCAGCCAAGAGGCTGCTCCTCTGCTGCGCTGCTTCCAACTTGCAGTAGGTCTCGTAGGGATGCGATCGTCTCTAGTCCTTCTCTGCCAAGTTGAAGGTTGGTGATGCTATCAAGGCAACAGGGGACTGGGATCTGTGAGCCTTATTTCTTAGGAGCAGGGACTGAAAATAGTAAGAGGTATATAGATCAGTGCTTTTGTCAGATAAGAGGGTTGCGCTGCTTTAATTTACTACGGGTTTAATAGGGTAGAGAGGAAGAGAAGATATACAGTGACCTGGCGGGGAGAAATGCAAAGTAAATGAGCAGTGCTAGCAGAGCCGTGGTGATTTATGTCCCACGCAGAGGTTTTGGGAAGGAGCCTATCATCTTGAAAGTCGGGATTTTTCTTCAAGACTTTAACCAAAGAGCAGCTGAAAAGGTTTTGCTGGAGAAACTTTTAGCTCAAATTGCTTTCCGCACCCTAATGAGATTATTTATTCTGGAAAGGTCCGAGGGGAAAGCTGGCTACCAAAAGAGCCAATAAAACACCTGAAAAGGCTTCGTTTCTGCCTAAATCTAAAACTCTTCAGTGAACCCATACAATTGTTTGTTGTTTGACATTTGGAGGTCCCCAGCTCAACCTCTCGCTCCAAGCAGAGTTTCCAGGAGCTATAGATCAGCCCCAGCTGGAGGTTTCACAGGTGTTCTGAGTAGCCTGGCTCAGTGTGGAACGAACGGTGTTGCTTGTGGAGATGCTCTCCTGATGTTTAGCCTGGGTCTCTCAGGTGGCTGTTTGCTGGTGTTATGTTGCCTGCTGCAACTCAAACAGCTTCCTGGAGACAGGCCAGCGGGCTATCTGCGCACTGCAGCTGTGAAAAGGATCAGCAGTTTCAGTGCTCGTGAAACAGAGCAGAAAGTAATCAGTAATTCTGCTGCAGATCTCATCTTGTACCCTGAAATACCGTGTCTAGCATGTCAGCTCCTTCCCACTATGCTCTGCCTCCTGGGGTCGAGGAAAGAACCTGTTGCATGATAGGATGCAGAGGAGCTGAGCAGGAGGGTGTCTGATAGGCTCAACACAGGTGTCTGCAGCTAGTTCCCGTGCCAGCCCTGGCAAGTGTTTTTAACCATCCAATCAATTACACTGAGCACCCACTAAAGGAATCCTAAACCCTCCCTGGGGTCATTTCAGTTCTGTGTGACTCTAATGGCTTGAGACTAACCATGATTTCTTCTTTTGCCTTCAGGTGATTCTAATTCTGACAAAGCTGTACGACTACAACCTGGGAAGCATCACAGAGAGCTCTCTTTGGAGGTATGGAGATAATTGAGTTAATAATGACCACCTTACTTAAATAGGAAGAGGCGGGTACGATTCTTTTCTTGAGTTTAGGGGCTTCTAACGTGCTGGAAGGTTTGTAGCTAAACCCTCTCTCCTACTCCTTTCATACCCAAGGACAAAGAAGCTGAAGCCTAGGTAATGTACTTCACAGATATGCTATTTGGTTTCCCCTTTCCTATCTTATTCAGAGCCAAATCAAATAATTGGTTTATTTTTAGGGGAAGTTAACAGCCTGAGGTCTTTGGTAATAACAGAGTTCTCAGGGCTGCATGCTGCCCAGATGATCCTCATGGAAATTCAGGGCTGCTGAGACAAAGGGAATAGTGGCATTTACTGGGTGATTCCAAACTGACAGTATTGGTACCAGAGAATTGATTTCTACTGGGGGAATGCTGACTGCTGCTCCAGTTTATGGGGAGTACCATGGCACTTTCATAATTTCAAAGCATGTCATGTACTCTGGGGACCAGAGGGGAATGCTGGACCATGAGTTACTTCTTGAGGCTGTTGCTTGGATTCGGTGAGAGATGGTGCTGGGTTTTTCTCTTTTACTTAACACATCCCTAGTGGTGCTCCCATTAGCTGTGGGGAGGTTGTCTTGGCTCTGCTTGTAAAGCTTTGGTGGGAAGTCTCGGGTTTGTGTGGCAGATCATTGATGGAGATGGGAAGGCCACCTCCTCAATACCAAAAAGCTTAGGGCACCGGGGACTGGAGTTTCTTGTTAGGCTGAACATGTTTGGATGAAGTTGTTTGGGAAAGATTGGTTTGTCTCCAGCGAGGAGCAGTGGCTCAAGCAGAACAAATGACCTTTCAGTTCAAGCAGCTGAGCAGGGTTTTAAGAGAATGTCACTGGAGGGGTTTGTCGTGGAGTGTACACTGAACTCGGGCTAGTACTCTGCCTGCTGGCCTGAAGGAATGAAAGAAACAAAAGAGCAAAGCCCAGGCCCTAAGGAAACAGAAAATGAGTAGGATTTGTTCTGAAGAGCAATAGAGGCTATCAACAGTGTTTTGTGGGCTTGGATAAATGGTTTCTCATCCTGCTCTGGTGAGATAATCAGATCTTTCCATTTCACGTACACTGCTACTATGATTTGTGGTAAAGAATGACCCTCTGTTCCCTGATACCCTTTCTTTTTGCTCTGGTACGCACACCACGGTGACAGGTCTTTCAGGGCTGTGGTGTTGCTCATGTCTGGAAGGAGTTTGGGCTAGATAGTTTCATTTGTCAATAGTTTCATCAAAAGAATATTCATGAATATGAAAATGCCCACTTCCCCTCGCTGTACTCATTCGTTTCACCCCAAGAAATAGTAATCTCCATTTAAGTCATTGAGGAAGGTATGGTGTTTCAGTGCTACAGGCTGGGGGCAGAGTGGCTGGAGAGCTGCCTGGT
>VZRI01010544.1:275859-299045 GCA_013397515.1 Upupa epops | reverse complement strand
GAGAAGAGGAGACTGAGAGGAGACCTTACTGCTGTCTCCAACTACATAAAAGGAGGTTGTAGTGAGGCTGCTGCTTGTCACTTCTCCCACGTTCTTAGTAATAGGATGAGAGGAAATGGCCTCAAGTTGTGTCAGGGGAGGGTTAGATTGGATCTGAGGAAGAAGCTCTTTGCTGAGAGAGTGGTTGAGCACTGGACCAGGCTGCCCAGGGAGGGAGTGGAGTCCCCATCCCTGGAGAGGTTTAAAAAATGAGCAGATAGAGCACTTGAGGCCATAGCCTAGGGGTTAGAGAGATGTTAGGATGAGGGCTGGACTTGGTGATCCAGCCATGAGGATTCTGTGATTCAGAATGCAGAGAAAGTTCCTTCCGTGTTGCTGCCAGTGAAGAGCCATGTTCCTTGTGATGCAGCGCAGGACTGCATTGCGATCCTGGCGTACAACTGAAAACAGGGCTGCCATGTCAGGGTGAAAGACTCACTGCCCGCGGACTCATGTGAATGCGGGTACAAAACCGTGCCGGAGACATTTCTGGTGCTGTCTTTCAGAAGTGGTTTCTGTGCGGCACACTGCAGCGGCGTAAATTATACCCTACTGAAAGCAGGAGGGACCGTGGGGCTGTCTCTGGAGATGGTACTCTGCTGTTAGATCCCTGTGTACCGTGCAGGCATGTCTTCAGGTCACCAATAAATGCCCCTCTGAAGATCTCCGGACAGCCTCTCTGTTCTTTAGTCTGATGGAAGGAAATGACAAGTCACGCATGTCTTACTGTTTAATGCACCTGACAGAGTGATTATTAGCTGTTGCTTCTCCTGGCTGCTTAAGTGACACGTTAATTTAAATCTCCCTGCTAGTTTTAAAAGAGCAGGAAAAAAATAGTATTGAGAGGAGAAACGAATCTTGCACTTCAATTTATTTCATGCCTCTAGATGTGTTGCTGGGGAACGGGAGAAAGCATGATGTCGTGTCTCGTTTGATTTGATGTCAAGAGTTTGGTTTCCAAAGAATAGAGGGGAAAAAAGAGAGGCAGTTCTGCAGGTACCCAGAACTGAAGAGGAAACTCTGCCTTGCCTACCTGACAAAGAAAAACCATTGGTGCTGGGTGCACTCTCCAAAGGTGGATGAATGATGAGGGTCTGTTTAGAGTCATGTCACAGGCACGAGCCTTTTACGCTGCGGCTGGTTATAAGCACATCTGTCATTTGAAGGTGTAGTGGGGTGATTTAAGCAGTCTCATGACTGATGGGACTGTAACCCTCTATAACACAATTATGCCATCACCTACAAGATATGAATCTGTCTTCTTTACAAACACACTAGGACCTGCTAGGAGGGCATTTCTTCGCAATTTTTCAGCCGGCTTAACTACAGCTGGCTGCAGCACTAATGGATGGAGATCGCCCTTCTAAAACTACCCGTGACTTGAGACCGCTGGAGACAGACACGAAGGAATAAGACACAGTAAGAGAAAAGAGAGGGAGAGGGGCTGTACGGTCTTCTAGTGTGCTAAGGCTCTGCACTCACCCAGCTTTGAGTGGCAAGTGAGCTGCTGCCTTTGTACGTGGTAAATGAGATTTTGCATCAGGCTGGGCCTGACGGTAATTGTGCTGTTATCCTCCTGGAAAACCTCTCTCACAGTTTTGGTTGAGGGCTTTTTATTTACTTTTTGTTATTCTTTTTATAGAAGAGGAAGAAAATGGTGGAGAAAAGATTATCTGTCACTGAACAATTAACCGAGTGTATTGGATTTACTGCTCTTCCTCTCCTAGATATCTCTCGGATCACAAAGAGGATTAAGCTGTGAGAGTTAGAAGATGTTTTTCACCACCAGAGTAAGATAAGCTTATGTTTCCAATAAATAAAAATGTCAGAAGGGTGCCTGCGGTACCCAGGAGCTGCAGGCAGCTCTGGGGGAGGGCTGAGCGCTTTTTCTGCTCGTGTGAAAGGGATGTTCTGGAAGGGTGTGCATGCAGGACACTTTCCCTCGGGGTCTTGAGAGAGTGACAGTCAGTGAGGGCTGCCATTCACCTTTTTGCCTTCGTACGGCTCTGCATTTGGTCAGGAATGGATAATCTCATGGAGCTGACTGTAGAAAGAGCAGTAATTGCTGGCCTGAAAGTAAAGACGTGGTATCGTGAGGTATGGCTACACCTGTGCTCTCAACAGCCCTTTGTTTCTGTGCTCCAGCTGGAAGTTACTGATGGTACTCTGGCCTCCAGCACTGGACTCTGAGCTCATTAGTTCAGGAGTGCTTAGCACATCCAGCCTCTCCTTCGCTGCACCCCGTTTCTGCAGCCAAGGAAGCTTCAGCACCCATGCCAGAAAGGAAACCCAAGGGCTTAAAAAGGTCTGTGCCCTGTGCAGGTCGGGCTTTCCCTTCCCGTCTGGAAAGCCAGGGATGGTAACTGTTGCGGGGTTGGTTTGTTTGTTTGTTTTCTGGGGAGCTTAGAGTGACCACAGCACGCAGGCGTCTGGCTAGTTTGGAGCTTGCCCCATCATAAACAGTAGAGATCACAGCAAGATACAGTTTCTCACAGCTCCAGGGCTCTGTCTCTAGCTTTTCCATGGCCTTGTTACTTCACCTCAGACTGGTGTTTTAACTCCTCTGACACTTTACTTATCCCCCCTTTCCAACACCACCACTGCACATCATTCTACAGCTCTGTCCTTTCAAGAAGGGAAATTTAGTGTGTGAGCCAGAGCAGTTCAGCCTCTCAGTTTAGAATTACCCTTCACTGACTCTGTTGGACAGCTTGAGTCACTGTCCTTCCTGTGTTCTGATCCTCTTCCACCCTCAGCCACTGGTTGGAGACAAGGTATTTGGTTAAGGTAGACTGAGGTACTTGGTACTAAGGTCTAGGTCACCACTGTGTTATATCTGAGGTAGTCTCCTGACCGCAAGGTCATCAATCCCAGCCTAGGAGCAAACATCATCACAATCTAGGCCATGGCACTATATGCCATGTCCACTCTTGTCGTAAACACCTCCAGGGGTGAGGGCTTGTGCTGGGTGGAAATGAAGGTCTGGACTGGTTCTGGGTTGGTGCCTGCAGTGCAAGCACACCAACCAGCTCTTGCTGAGAATTAACAGGCGGTGAAGCAACTTTGCTAAAAAGGAAAGAATTCATTGAACCCTCAACCAATAAAGCAAAGGAAAAATCCCCAGATCAGTAAAAGAAACCAACAGAGTAAAACAGAAACTGGAGCACAATCATAGAATCCTTAGGGATCGGGAGGGACCTTGAAAGATCATCCAGTCCAATCCCCCTGCAGCAGCAGGATCCCCCAGACCAAGTCACACCGGAACACAGCCAGGTGGGGCTGGAACGTCTGCAGAGAAGGAGACTCCACAGCCCCCTGGGCAGCCTGGTCCAGTGCTCCGGGACCCTCCCTGGGAGAAGGCACCTGTCTCCAACTACCCAGTACACTTGGGAGTGTTTTGCTGAGAACACGTGTTGCTGGAGGTGGGTTTGCATTGGTAGGTTCGATAGATCAATGGAGCAACGTGAGTGTTCTTTCTGTTACAGCTGCTTTATGCGTAAAAGCCTCAGGGAGAGGGGTAGATGTGGCTTGAGGATGATAGCTGAATACAGCCCTGCGGTATCAGCTGGGTGATCTGCTGGACATACCGCTGTCCCCTGAACCATGTTTGAAAACTCTTGGCTGCGAGTTGACCCCAGCTGTGTGTTTATAGGATCAGAAATGCCTTAAAGCCTTACATGTTTGTTTGTACATGCAATTTTCTGGCTCCCCTCTGCACATCAGAGCTATTGCTACCCATATCATCTTCCGTATTGACAGGTTTGTGGGGATTTTGTTGTCTAGGCTGGAGAGCTCTTGCAATGGGAGACTTGACAAATTGCCAGTGCTCGCTTTTACTGCCTTTGGGAGAATCTGCAGGGTATGTTACTGTATTAATCTTTCTGCACATTTTATACTGGCTCCTTGCTTCTGTTTTGCAGATGGGCTGTTCTCAACTCATATTTGTTTTCTACCTGCTGAGCCACATTAATAAGGTCATAACTTGGGGCTTAGTGGCAGAGTGCTCTGCACCAGCAGATTAGGGTCTTTTAACTCAAGTGTGTAAGAGAAGCAAACCTGTATGAGAGGAACAGACTAAGTGAGGGGATAGCAGGTCTCATTAAACACATTTCAACCAGCAGCTTTGTGGGAAAGGGGAACCTGCAAAGGACTATTTGAAATGCTTTTACTCATAAATGTGGTGCTTCAGTTGCTCACTGTGCCTAAGTCCCTTCTCTTAACTGAGTATCAGAGCTCGGTAAGTGCTGCTGCACTACCTCCCCTGGGCATTAGTGAACTCGTAGCAATGGCATTTCCCTGCGTCTCACTTTCTGTCCTTTTTTGGTCCTATGAGCCGCTGGCTGCTCAGGGCGTAGATGCCCGAAGGCCATCTTGGGAGGGGAGGAAAGAGTGAGTTTGCACACTCAGTTATTTTGTGCAGGAAGCAGCATCTTTTAACGGTCTGATCACAGTGGGACATCTTACGCTGGCAGCAGGCTCAGAACGTGGATTTCGTGCTCTTGACTGAGTGTGGAGCTGAGCGAAGCCTTTTTCCTGTGTGATGGGATGCTCTGCCCCAGCCATCAAGACCCCTAGGGACCTAGCACTTTGTGTCACTATAAATTCTTTACATGGGAGGGCTCATTTTACCCTGGTGACTAAGAGTAATAAAATCTTGTGGCACAGTCAACCCTTCTTGTTGGTTGCCACAGCTTCCTGGGATGTTCTGCCTTCTATCAGAAAGAGCTCCAGTCAAGCTATGAAGAGGAAAGAGAAAACAACTAGGCAATTCACAAACACCCACCCAAAGCTCCTGGAAAGACCTGACTAGGAAACAACCCGCAGTAGAGGCAGGCACTAGTTTTAGTTCTAGTTTAGCAGAAAACCTAAACCTTACTGAAATTTGCCACATTCTGACCTCCCTGAGGAAGGAGGGCTAGTGGGACCCTTGCATTTGCGTGTCTGTCTAATCAATCTCCAGGTGGTTCGACCTTGGCATAGCATGAAGAATCACACCCTGATTTTTTCTGAAGGATCGGGCTTGGCTGGGGATTTAGTGATGTGCTCTTCCCTGCCTGCTTGAGTGGATAAAATATTCAGCACTAATGACAGTGCGGATTCACTAAATGTATAAAAAATGTTCTCTGTTGCAGCCAGTCATGAAATGTAGGAGTGTTATCGAGAAAATCAGAAAGAACCCCAATCCATTTTCTGCATGAGAAAAACCGTAACTAAAATTAATGAATATTCATGCTGACACACGCTGTCAATACCCGGTGACTAACGATGCGCAGTGTTCGTGCCCCTCTACAGAAACGGTGTTCAGATGCGCTTTTTCATCCTTGTTCTGCAAATTAGAAGATGCTCCTGCACATCTGTTTCCAAGACCCTGCCTGTTTGCACAAATGATGTTGGTAATACGTAGCAGAACTCTGTGGTTCTGGTCCACAGGGTTCGTCTTCTGTTGTGGCTGCATGCTCACTGCATACGAGCTAGGCTGGAGCTGATAGACAACAGGGAAGTCCACCAGCACAGTAGTATAACGGGCCATAAACAGAAAGCGAAGCATCCTTGATGTTCTGATGTTCCCATCCCTTTTATATCTATGCAGTCACTCATCCTGAATGGAGGAACAGGAAGAAAATGGGCCAACGTTGTGTTTATGTTTTGATAGATGTATCTTCCAGGAATCACGCAGTGCAACAGTGCCTGTGTGGAGCTGAGTGAACAGAAGGTATATTTGGGTAAACAAAAAGCCGATGACAGTTGTGCTGTACTAGCCTGGGATCTGATCTCTGAGGTCTTCAGATCTGGATCCCAAGGATTTCTGCATCTGCACCTCGGTAATTATCCCAGCAAACATTCCAAGTCTGTTGTTAGTACAAGAAAGAGCCAGACAGGTCTCTTCTGAGTGACTTGGTGAGAACCTATGGGTACTGAGCTCTGAGAAGGTTTGTGCTTGCATGACAGAGACAGCTTGAGGGACACTCAATTCCTGGTGGGCAAGGGATTAGTTTGCAGCTTGACTTCCCCTTCTGAGGGCTTGGAGAAAGCACATGGGAATTCAGACACTTTCCTGTCCTGGCTGTCAGCTCCCACTGCGATTGTGCCGAATCATTTAATGGAGAGAGGCATTAAGCAGTGGGGGAAGATGTGTCTTGTCAGTTATGAGCAGTAATTGTAAGGCACTCTAAACCAGCACAGGGCTTTGCCGGGGGAGGTAAAACCCCTTCCTTCTATCTTTTGCGGGCGAGTTCCCCTTCCCCAGCAAATTAATTTCTCCTGTAAGGAAGTTGCATGACTTTCCCTAACACGAATTCAGTGTGCGCTGCCTGGCTGCGTGCGAAGACAAAACCTCTTTGCAATGGTACTGCAATCTGGGTAGAGTGTGTATGAGAGACACGGAGCTTTGGCCTGTGCTTTATCTAGCAAGGCAAGTTTCTGCTGTGTTCTCATCCAGTACCTAGCAGGACCTTGAGAAATTCTTGGATATCTTTGCAAGCCGTATGCATTGTCATCCTTTTATTTATAGTATAGAATCATAGCTTCTGTTTGGATTTTGCCTGAGCAGAGGCTGATCCTTGCAAAAGAGTAAGCACTGCGATTCAAACCCATTCCTTTCAAACAGTCTGTTCTGTTTTAAAGCAAGGGAAATCAACACAGAAGATTGTTTGTGACTGTGGACTCTGTGGCATCGCGGGGAAGAACTGCTGGATGGGAGAAGCAATAGAGACAGCAGCAAAATGAAGTCTTTATGAGACTCACTTGTAATAGCAGTGTCTCTATGAAGATAAGAAGAAAGCTCTTTCCCTAATGGTGCCTGTCACTTTTCAGCCTGTCTGTTTGTGTTTTCTGGGAGATGAGGCAGACAGAGCCACAGTCTTTTTTCCTCTCCTTAGTCCATTTTAACACTGCCGAAGTGGAAACGCCACCTTTCCACATACTATGGAACAGGGTAAGAATGTGAGGTGTTCCTACGCCTCTTCAAAGTGAGGTTTTCTTGTTACAGGCTTCAGCTGTACTCTGTTTCTTTCCCGCCTGCCTCCAGCAGTGCCCAGTAAGTGACAGCTTCTAGCAGTGTTAATCTCTCAATCAGAAGCTGCCTACGTTTGGGACAAGTTGCCCCTTCCCTCGCTAGATAACTTAGTTTATGCCCTGACACCTGGGTTTCAGTGACCGGCCATGTGAACACCAACACCTAGTTGAAAGTGGAAGTTTAGTGTGTTTTACTCTATTGACTTCTTGGCCCCTTCCAGAGAGCACGTCTGTGCTTTGCAGAAACTCCCTCCTTTTGCTGTGAGCAGGGTGCCGTGACTACAGACAGGCATTGTGGAAATGCCCCTCTCCTCTGGCGATGCTGAGTGATGTGCTCTCGAGTTATGAGGCAGCATAAAATTTAGAGGCTAGTCACGATGGAGGCAGTGAAAAAGAAACGTAAAGACCTCAGTAAATTTCCCTTCTAAGCGTTGCTTTTTCAGAGGTAAATGCCTTATTCTTTGTAATCTCTCTTTGTGTGTTAACAGCTTCCACAATGCTAACTCTTAGTAAGAGAAGCACAGTGCATCCCAGTAAGTGTTATCTCTGGGAAAGGAACCGGAGGAGGGAGAAGCCACCTCATTCTTTATATTTTTGTAAGTCCACCAGCTACTCATTACACATGTACTGTAAATTCAAGACATGGATATTACCTACAGAAGCTAGTGTCGTGTCACAAGGGTTCTAATAGCCTCTGATTTATTTCCGTAAGTGCTTTATTAAGATGATGCACAACAGTGTTTGGAAGCCAAAAGCAGTCTTAGGAGTGACTTGGAAGAATTATTTTCCATCTCCTGACTTTTCTTTCTGAACACAGTAATTTGTTTGATTAAGGCAGAAGGGCTCTGGATGCAGAACAGGGACTTACACTTATTTAGTGTTTCTTTGCGCATTAATCAGCCCAGTTTGTGATCTGAGTGGGTAGGAACGTGGACTTACTCTGATATAAGCGAGCTGCATGGCTCGGAGAACAGGATGCTGGCAGGGCTCGGGACGATTGTGTTCTGTTACTGCATGGGTTTGTGGCTATGAAATAGATGTTAGGTTAGGCATAACCAAGAGCTGGCAAACTCCTGTGTGTCCAGAGCCAGCTGTGGAGAATCCTCTCCTGGCAAGGTATGTCTGGTGACATTCGGTGAGGTTAGTTCTAGCTGCAGGGATACAGACAGGTTTGCCATTAGTCTGGGAATAAATCTGGTATCATTTCCAAGTGTTAAGACGGGCAGGGCAGTGAATCACAAAGAGAGCTGAAGGAAGTCTCAGTGAGCAATGGATTACTTTGTAAGCAGAGCTCACTTGAGGAAATTGATTTTAGTCCTACAAAGCACAATAGCGGGACAAGAGCTGAAGAGGTACTTACGGTACTCTATCCTATCTACTTACACTGCAGAGAAGAGCAGTGCATGGGAGCTGGAATTAGCAAACAGTAGGATGGCCTGTCCTCTTGTGAAGGGGCTGGAGTGATGGCTCTGTAAGCTAGGGAGCCAGGAGTTCAGTTTCTAAACGAAAAAGCGATGAAATGTTGAAGACAGTGATTGATATGAGAAGTTTTTGTGGCACCGCAGCAAAACTCTGCACCCGGGATGGGATTTCTGGGCAGAATTGAAGGAGAAATGGAAAGCACAGGAGTGCCTTTTGCTGTTTGGAATGTTTCTGTGCCCCACAAACTACCCAAGTGTGCCTAGGAGAGGATGCAGTATGTGGCCTAGAGTCACAAAATCCCTACTGTTAGAGGCTGAGAGAGCCTTACGCAGATGGCTGCTGTTAATCATCATCAGAGAAAGGGTACTGAGCTACACGGACTCGTGCTCTGACACGAGACGCTCTCTGTGATTCTCTCCTCTCCAGACACGTTTTGTAAGTAAAGGCAGTTACTGGCGATGTTGTCATCGTGGTGCAGTTGCATCTCATAGGTGAATTTGGTAGTTGCCATTGTGGGAATTGCTTTGCGTGAATCCCTCCCGCGTTACCCGGTTCAACGCGAGGCTAACCTGGTGAAGCGATCGGAATCAAAGAACAGTTCCTGCCTTAGAAACCAGCGGAATTAGCGTAGAGACTCAGGAGGTGGAGCAGAGGAAACAAAGTGCACTAAGAGCAGTGGGAGGAGAGGGGCAAAAGATTGCTCAGGCCAGGGCAGAGATGACAAGCACTGAATCTACTCTCAGGGAGTTTGTGGATGATGCCAGTTGGGGAGGGAGTGTCACTCTGCTGGAGAGTGGGGAGATGCTGCAGAAGGATCTGGACAGGCTGGGTCAATGGGCAGAGACCAGCAGGATGAGCTTTAACAAAGCCAAGTGCAGGGTCCTTGGTTTGGTCAAAACCACCCCCCGCAGGGATACAGACTGGGGGCCGAGTGGCTGTCAGAAACGGACCCGGGAATACAGACTGAACACGAGCCAGTGGTGTGCCGAGGTGGCACGACAGGCCAACGACGTTCTCGCTCGTAGCAGGAATGGTGTGAGCAGCAGGACTAGGGAGGACTTCTCTCCCTGTACTGGGCACTGGTGAGGCCTCACTCAGCTTGAGCCTGTGTGCAGTTCTGGGCTCCTCACTTCAAGAAAGATACTGAGGTACTGGAGAGGGTCCAGATGAGCAATGATGCTAGTGAGGGGACTGGAAAGCAAGACTTATGAAGAGAGGCTGAGGGAGCTGGGGTGTTTAGTGAGGAGAAGGTAGTCAGGGGGGACCTTATCACTCCCTGCAACTATCTGATGGGAAGCTGTCGTCACGCAGTGGTCGGGCTCCTCTCCAGGCAACTAGTGACAGGATGAGAGGGCAGGGCCTGAAGCTGCCCCAGGGGAGGGTGAGGTTGGATGTTAGGGAGCACTAACTCACGGTAAGGGTGATCAGACTCTGTAATGGACTGCACAGGGAGTTGGTGGAGTCTCCATCGCTGGAGGTGTTTAAGGACAGCCTGGACGTGGCACTTAGTGCCCTGTCTAGCTGACTGTGGTCCTAGGATGGACTTGATGATCTCAGAGGTCTTTTCCAGCCTCAATAGTTCTGTGATTCTGTGAAGGGAGTGAAGGAGGAAATCTAGTTTTCAAAGCAAAGAAGATTAGACATGGTGAAGGTTGGAGGCATCGCATGAGGTAGTAATCTCCTCTTCTTGTAGAAGCTGGCATTACTCCATGACCTCAGTCAAATGGCACCATTTTTCACTAGCTGTGAAAAATTATTCCGGTGGTATAAAAGCAGCATCACCCTTCTTGTTAGGCTTCTTAGTATGCCTGTTATTTCGATTGTTACCACCCAGCTTTTCGAGACTCTCAACATGCAAAGTAAACAGAAAGGATGGCTGAGAGCACCCGAAGCAGCTCTAAAGGCTGTTCAGCCGGTGTCCCGTTAGGAAGTAACGGTCACTGCTGCATTAACTGTAAATTCATTGTTCAGCCCCTTCATTAATGTAATTGCAAAGGCTCTGCGTTTGGCAGTTGGACTCTTACATTCAGTTGCTCTTTATTGTTTCTGAAGAAACCTGCTGGGTCAGTCAGCTCAGGAAATAGAGAACAAACTCCTCAGAGCAAATGGGGCTTGTTAGTTCGTGGGACTTCTGTTGAGGCCGCCCCAAATCAGCCGGTACCCAGCTGTAGTTGTCCAGTTGTGTGTGCATGGGTTATCTCTGATGTGCAGAAGCGCCTGCAGTGCTGGTGCTTAGTGCTCTGAACTTGGTCAAAATACAGGAGAGGGGGTTGGTTTTAGACTGAGGGAAAACAGAGACCCTAAAATAATTCTCCATGAACCGTATTGCAGTGACAGAGGCCCTGCATTGTCCAGCTGCCTTCCAAACCAAACCCAAGTCTCTGCCTGTCCTGTTTAGCTGAGGGAAAGGCTGAGGCTTGTTACTCCAGTGACGACATCTAGCACTCTGGTAATTTTTATTGTAAGTACCCCCACTGAGTCACCGAGAATTGATCTCTGAGCAAGGCAGGTCCATTTCAGTTGCATGAAGGGCTGTGTGGGCTCCAGCCATAGATCCACTTGACCTTGTCTTCAGTGAGAACGTGCAGCAGATGAAAGGGAGGAAAGGTATGAAAACAAGGACAAGCACACGTAGCCTTCCCGCTGATACTGACTTCTGGCTCCAGGACTCTGTAAACCAGCGTGCGTTTAATAGAGGCATTTATTAGCCCTTGCTGGGTGCATTTACTTGAGAGCTACTTTCCTGTCTCAGAAGGTATCCATCATTTCAACCGATGCAAGCTTCTAGCATCCAGAATGGAGGACAGCTGCACGGCAGCCGGTGGCTGTGGCCTGTGTCAGCTGCAGTGAGAGCTGAATTAATGCCTGAGAATTGGAAAGTTTTCTGTGCCTTTAGCCATCAGACTTTTTCTACCCCCACACCTCTTCATATATGTGAAGTCCTGCTGTGTGGTGAAAAGTGATTCACCCATCTGCGTTCTGTCTTCTCAAATGAACTTGCTGCTCCCCATGTTGAATGGAGTCCCCTATGGAAGTGAAAGATGCAGAAGTGCTCTCGTGTGAAGCCTTTAGGGCGATCAGCTCCGTACGGCAGATGGAGAACAGATTGTCTGGGTTGTACTGATTGCTACTGAAGTGTTGCCTCTCCTTTTAATCAATGGAGAAACTGCAGGGATAACTGGAAGGCTCCGCTCGGTAGTCAGGAGACCCCTGGTTCCTGAGCTGTGTGGGTTTGTACCCTCTGCTTGATCCGAACGGAAAAAGCAGAGGGAATTACAGTCCTAGCAAGCTGTCTTTGTCTGTTCAGAGGAAGGAACCTGAAAGGCAACTCCAGCTTCTGTAAGGCCTAGATGTTTGCCATCTGACAGGATGCGTCAGGCTCTGTTGGGTGTAAGATATCTCCTCACTGACAGAAGGATGGGGGGGTGGGGGTTTAAGCAGTCGTTGCCAGTGTCGCCCTCAGTGGCTCCTCGGGGGGTGATCCCAACGTTGACTGCATCGTCCTGCCCTTATGGAGGACCTCCCGCTTTATCCATTGACACTCATGTTAGCAGCTGTAAGGGTCACCTCTTGGTGGGGGATTTCTGCTGATCTGAAGAACACGGAGAGGCCAGAGCTCTGCCTAGCCCCTAAGGGAAGCACAGCAGATCGTTCATTGATTTCAGCACCCGTCCTATTCCACACAGGAACTGGTGTCTTGAGGCTTCACTTAATGAGTTCAAATCCATCCAGGAAGGGGGAGAAGGATGCTGAGTGAATCAGCAGCCTCTCTGATACCTCAGGGCCTTAATTTACATGTGTAGTTTCCTACACTTGGCAGTTGTCACGTACGTGCCTTAACAAGATCCCACTGGGCATTGTCATCCTGTCCCTCCACATAGGATCGTGCCTCCCTTCTCAGTTCTCAGATGCTGTTTCTCTGGCCTTCCTGCGTCTGCCGTGTCTCTTGTCCCTTACCAGGAGCCTTGCTCTGACAGCTACAGCACGTTTGTATTTTCTCGTGAAACGTCAGGTAAGAGAGCAGACCTCTTGTGAAGGCAGGTGTCATTCATAGTGCTTTGCCTCCCCGAGCGCTAACAGGTCTGTTTGGAACCGCATGTGGTAACTGCACGGCCTGGCGTGCAGGCTGCCGTTGGGTCTGGGAGAGCACTGGTACCGGCTGCCGGGAGCGCTCGGGCTGGTCACCAGTTTTCCTTCCCAAAGGACAGAACGTTGTGCTGTGCTCTGTTTCATCTCTTCAGCCACCCTGAGTGCACATTGGGTTGGTATTGTAAAGGCTCTCATCTCTGGTCTTGGTCACCTCCCGGCAATGCACTCCCCAGGAAAGCAGCCCTTGCGCTGGGACCCACAGCAGCTGACTACCGAGCGGGTCAGGTGGGTGCCACGGGCGAGAGAGCCGGAGCAGCAGGGGACCACGTGCTGCTGGCACATCACACAGTGACTCACAGCTTGCTGCCCTACTTCTTGGAGGAGTTCACAGCTTCTGCTGTTGGCATCTAACTCCCAGAGGAGATCTGAAGAGCGTGAACAGTGGCCATAGTTAATAACAGAAATTAGTGAACCCTGCGGTCTCTACAGAGAAGAAACTCCGTTGCCTCAGTAGTATGACAAGGCTATTGTCAAAGGAATTGGGGGTGCTAAGGCAGAGGAAAGCTCTGAGGAAGGAGTGTGACTGGTGCTGAAGGGTTCTTATTTATTTTTAATACCTGATTGGCAACTGCTGCACCGGCACAGAAATTAAATGAGGGCAGGTAGGAAGGTCTGAGCAATGCCTAGCTAAGGCTGTTGTCCTTGCCAGTGTAGATGGGGTCATTGTGCCTTCTCCAGGAGGCAAAAAGGCCTCCTTGGGCATCCTACAGCCATTAGTCGTTAGACAGCGTGACCAAGCCTAGCTCCTGTTGCCGGCTCTTCCCTGTGATTCTGTCTAGTGGGTGCAGGTGGTTGCCCTGATTTTTGAGTCGCCAGCTGCGCCTGGTATGTGGCTGTAGCGTTGCTATATAGCTGTGGCAGGGACCTACAGAGGATGAAGCTCATCTGCTCACACTGTGAGCAGCAGGCTTGCTGCCACTGATTCCCCGAGCTCAGAGGGAAGTTCATTCAGAAATAGCTGTTCTTGCAGCATCAGTCTGCAATGTCTAAGCGTGAGGAAAGGTAAAGGCAGGCTCAACTGCCAGGAGACCTTGATGCCTCACAGGAACGGAGATGACAGTGTAACCCTTCTACTGGCAGAGTCCGACAAAATGAGGCTGCCTTCTGAAGAGCACGGGACTACTCGGCACTGCCCGAGGAGGTAATGCCCGGTGGTACAGTAAGGCAGAGGCCCTGTTTGTGTTGCCTTCCTGCTGGAGTAACAGATGAGCCAAGTAGTATCTGAATTCCAGATAAAAAGGCACTTGTGTTGAAATAGGTTGAAATAGTAGACTAGGAGTGTGTTTGCCTGGAGAGCAGAGACCCAGTCCCCAGGCAGGGGGGTGTGTGATTTACTCACTGTTTGTGTTCCAGGGCTATCGTTTGCCACACTCTAGGCTGACTTTCCGGGATTAATAATTTATTATTCTTGGTTACTGGTGCCTTCACTAAAGTAGATTCTTTGCTGCTGAGGTGCCCACTAGCACTTCTGATCAGGCGGTCTATCGGTGGCCACAAGAATGACTTCTGCCTGTCCTCACTCCGGATTCACTCTTAGCTACTGGTTCATTCTGTCTTTTTTCCCCTCTGTCAGCCGAAGCCTTCTGTTCCAGCAGGTGGCAAAGGTGTGGTTTCTTAATTCCCTGGTTCCTTTTGAAATCACTCCCTGTGTGGTACCAATCACGGGGATGAGCGTAGGCATGCAGATTAACTGCTGCAACAGCTACATCTGATTAGCTGAGCTGGTAAATCCCGAGTGCCCAGAGGAGGGTTTTATTGGAAGGTTTTATTTAGATGAGCTAGGAAATGATCATCGTGCACGAGTCCAGGGGATGAAGACAGTTCATCCTCTGATCTAGCTGAATAGTCTTGACTCTCAGAGGTGAGGCGTTGTGTTTCAGTGGTGACGATATAATCAGCGCTGTTTGCATTTGTCCCTCTCAGTTTCCCTACAGAAGAAGGTTCTTTTCCTGATCACCCTTCCACTGCCCTCAGTGGGTAGGTGTGGGCCCCTTTAGGCTCAAACTCGCAGGTACAACGTCAGACCTCTTTCCCACTGCCTACCCGTTTATTTTGGATCGTTGAGCAGTCTAACGCTTGGCAGTGACTTCAGTTAAGTATCCCTGCTCCCTGAGAAGAAACCCAGTAAAGCAGAACTCAGCCCTCACCCACAGAAGTTTGCCAAAGGACTGTAAATTCCTGGAGTGGGGAAGAGGGCGTGTTAAGAATGCCGTGGTCAAGGCTTAGCTCTATTTCCACTTTCTGTCCAGGAAGGGGTCTCAGCACTGATGGGCACCTCTGTCCTGCAGAGTCCCTGACTCTTGGTCTAGATGCAGTTTGCCACCTTCCATGCCTGCCGCTGTGGCTGAAGACACTGAACGTACTCTCTCTTCTGAGGTCTAATCTAGAGTGCTGAAATCAAAACTAAGCTTCCTCAGAGCCAAGGGGTTTTTAAAAGGAAAAGGAATTGTTCAGAGTATCTTGTAAAATGCAGTGGGAAATTAGTTCAGGGCTGTCCTTTACAGCAGGGGTTCCTGTGCCTGGTGTTGCAACAAAACATCCTGGAGGATGCAGTTTCTCTTTCACCACGAGCTCTCTCTTCTGCTGTGTTGCTTTGGTGACCAAGCCATAGCATCAGCCTTGGGATAGCAGCCCCTTCTTTGGTGTGGCTGTTGTCTATGGGGGTCTGAAATGCTTGTTCCCACTTCGATCCTGAGGGGTTTTCCTGGTTGGTTGAACCAGTTTGGACGGGAGCACAGTTCCTCTCCAGCAGAGACAATTGCTCTGCCACCCTTGGTTCAAATCCCTTCCTGTTCTTGATTTTGTTAATGCCCCTTAATGATCCTTAAGTGCCTCTCAAGAGGTAGCTTTTCCTGAGCCATCTTTTGTCCTTGCTTATTTCCCCTCTTCTCTTCATTAGCAACTTCCCTGCTAAATCCCTCATGTGATTAGGGCCAACACCCCACAAACCAAGTCAGAGCAGAGCTCCACTAAACTAGCCCCCCATGTGTAAGGTCTCCTATATACCATCTTGTGCTGTCCTCTGTGGCATCTGGTAGTGGCTTGGGGGTCCAGTAACACCTGCCATCTTTTAAGCCATTGATAGCTTCACGATTTTTCCCATGAAGCCCTAACAACGGGGGGGAAAGAAATCAGCGGAGCTTTATTCCAGTCTCTCCAACGGTTCTGTTCCACTCTCATAAATAAAACATTCCTACAAGCATACACTAATGTATTCTCACGCTGCCACCCAGGCTGAGTTTCTTGACTTGCCGCAACCTCATGTGGTGGTGATAACTTCACGGGACCACTGGTGTGCCGTGTGTGGCTGAGTCGCTTCCAAAGTAGCTTTGCTTTTTCCTCGCAGCCATACATGGCTCACACAAAGTCTGTCTCACTTTGTGAGGTTTGTCATGGCCCTCCATTGCCACAGGAGCACCCGTCCTCTTCAACGACCTAAATGGTTCTGCAGGCACAAGGGCTTTCCTTACCGAGTCTCTGCGTTACACACAGAGTTGGCTGCTCTTCTGCAGTTACGCTGGAAGAGCCAGTCCGGTGCCAACTGGGAGTTGCACCCTAAACCTGATTTTTATTATCTGTATCTTGCTGATGGTTGAGGTTTTCCAAGCTATTCTCTTGTCTTCCTTTTTATGGACCAGTAAATCCTTTTGTTCCACTGGAAATGGGCAGTTTCAATTTTATTGTAATGAACTGCTGCCGGGAGAGCCCTTCCCTTTTGGAACCCAGTCACTTTGTCTGCTTGATTGGTGCAATTGCTGGTGAATCCGTTGCTCCCTTCCATTACCGTGAGTGTAGCTGCATTATTAAGCATCTTTCTGTTCGAGGGACTGAAGGAGAGCATCACACCACAATAATTAGTACAGTGGCTCAGAGAGGTCCCTTCAGATGGAGCAGGCTCCTGAACTGCTGTTCTGGACCATTCAGGGGTAACTCTGTCAGTGTTTGCCTTGCTGCAGAGGAGGTTTGATGGGCACTACTACCATTATGGTGGTGGTTGCTGCAGTAGCAGTCCCAACTGCTGTTTTAATGCTTAGCTCCAAATGCATCAGTGCTGTAGCTGACTGTTTTGCTGTATGCAGTTCTCTCACAAAGCCTGGATGTTTCACATCTCAGGTGAATATCTTCCAGAACCAACAACCTGCTCTTTCTGATGTTCTGCCAGGAAATCCTCCTCGGGAGCTTTCTCTGAGAGGTTTTTCTGTGGCAGGCTGGCATTTTCTGAAGTGAGAACGAGTCAGAAACTTTTCCAAGTGACCCAGCAGGTGCCTGGATTTCAGTCTTACCCTGAGCTTCTCATGGGAGGGGTTTTCTTGTTTGGTCTTTTTCCCCAGCCACCCTTTCTAGGCAGAAGCACAGGGCTGCAAAATAATTACGATAGTTCAGGCGATGACAGTACCGGTGTCAAAGATACTCTCTGAGTGAGGTCTCTCAAAGACTCCTGGAAAGCTTGGGAGCTGGCAGGGGGAATTGGCAACGTGATGAACCTCCTTATCTGTCTGCACAAACAGAGTTTCTGGTTTGTGAGGAAATGGGTATTTCTGAAACGGGAGTTGAATAGGATAGCAAGGGAGTCTGTGAAGCTTGCCGCTAAAGGGATGGTGTTGTCAGTCAGCCAAGCTGGCTAGGGAGGGTGGGTATGTCTCTGGACTATGTTTTCAACCTATCCAGAAACTGCCACCTGATGCAAAACTCCCAAACATCCTTATGGAAACCTTTATTTTCAATGGAAAATCCACTAGGACCCTTTACATTCCTGTACGGGTGGGACCACAGCAGGGGATCTTCATCTCAGTGGTCGTCAGCAGCAAAAGGCTCATCAGCAGTGAGGAGATGCTAGATCTTGTGGCTCTGTGTTCTCTAGGGGTACTGGTTCAGCGATTCAAATACTACCACGCATTTGCTGGGGTTTTTTTGGTGTGGATGCCAGCTGTCACCAGGGTGCAGAGCTGCAGGGTACAGAGAAGCTGTGGCAAAGGGCTGCTCCTCTCTGCTTTCTGGGTTGACTTGTTCTGGGCTCCCACAGGGTATTTTTCTGCCTCCCAGCAGGATCTGAGGGAGTGTGAATAACAGGGACTCTTAGCAGACAAGGTTGTGCTGACTGCATGGGAGTAGGCATCTTCTAAGTCTGCTGAGCAACTTCAAAGCTCAGAGGTGTGACTCGCATCAGTTCAGTGGGAACGCACCGCTTCTTGCATGAGAGTAGGCTCATCCTGTAGCTCTTCTAGGTAGTGCGGTTCTAGAACTGAGGTCTTGCAATACATGACAACAGCAGGAGTGTTTCAAAAAGGTTACCTTGGCAGTAGGAGAAGCTCAGAAAAGAGCAGCAAGGGTGGCCAAAGTAGGAAGTGACCTGTGTGGGAGTAGTGAACAAACTGACTGGGAACCATTGGTCTGGAAAGTGACATCTGAGAGACTTGTAGGATCGCGGCTTGAAGGAAAGCAGGGATTACTTGTTCTCTCCTCCCCATGACAGGAACTAGACACCATAAGGAGCAGATAGCAGAAAGCAACTTCAAAGCAGAGGACGTGTTAATTTGCTTCACCACAGTTGGTTTGAACACTCACTGGTAACAGAAGACCAGCAGGTGGAAGCTGACCTCAGCTGATCTAACATCATTATCCTTGCGGTGGTGGAAACCTGGGAACCTGTAACTTTACAAGGTGATCCTCCTACAAAGGCTATCTAAATCTTGAGAGGCTGAGCTGCTGAGGCCTTCCGCAGCAAGGGCAGAGGTTTGTCCTTTCTCCACACGGTGGTTCGGTCAGAGCTCTGGAGAAATGACCTGTTGAAAACAAACAGGACAAACTCTGGCCATAGGGCATTGGGCTACTGCTGGGGGTACCACTGAGGCAGTGTTAGAGGTATCGCCTCCCAGTGGCTTACCACGCCAGTGTCCTGGGAAGCAGAGCTGCCTCTGACAGGTACAGGGGCAATAACAAGCCCTGAAGGGACACATGCACCATAACCTCTCTTTCCCACTGCAATCCTGTTGCTGCAGCAATTAGAAATGAGAACTCTGACTTGTGGTACTGCCTAAACTCTCCCAGCTCTGCCATCCCTGCCTTGTGTGGTGTGGTCCTGGTCTAGTCCAGCCCCCGTCCTCAAACTCTGGGGCTAGATTATTTCGCTTTGCCCGTGTGTCTGAGCAGCCTTTGGGCTGGCTGAGTAGGGAGACATGGGTGTCACTTGTGCCTTGGCCATGGGACACTTGTCCTATTGCTGTGCCTGCATCGAAGCTGGCTTGGACAGTGTTTGCACCTGGAACAAGTGGAGCAAACTCTAATCTGTCTGGAATGGGCCCTCCTGTTAAATGTGAAGCTGACCTTTTCAAGGGAAATTTACTTGAGGGTTCTAAGTGAAACCCTGCTTTAAGCTAAGCCTGTCACCACAAGGTGATTAAATTCTCTTCGATGTACATCAGTCGCACATGTTATTAATGGGAATGGAAATCGGCCTGAATGGTAACCATAAATTTTAGAACAGGGGAAGAGGATGGAGATGGGGGAAAAACCACGCGACGTGAAGGTTAAGGTGCTTTATCCACCCGTAGAGTAGACAGGCTGAACATGGAAGCCTTTATTCTGAAGCAGGGTGAAACCACTGACAGCTTTTGTGTATTTACAGTGCTGCATGTCCAGTCAGTGAGGAAGGGAGGGAGGATTCGGTGCATTTCTGGCAGGAATTTGATCTGCAGAGACCTTATAAGAGGTGGTCACCGTTGTCTGTTCTTTCTTCACCTGCTACCAGACCTTTAAGCAACAGATTGTCAGCCTTGTGACAGCCAGTTGATAGATGGTGGAGAGGTGTGTGTACATAGTGCTGAGCAGGGGGGGTTGGACATCCCCCACAGAGGAGTTTCTGCTCTCCAGTTGAACTGCACGTTTAAAAACTCCTCTGTCCAGCACGACAGTTTCGGTGTTTAGGTATTGTGACCACGGTGACTTTAAACGTCTGTTCTAATTGGTGCCTGGTAATCCAAACTGAATGGAAGGCCTTCCGCTCAGTGGGATTTAGCCGTGATTTTCCATGAGCAGAAGGACAGGACTTGGCAAGCGTCTCCCAGAGAAATGCCCAGGGACTCCACAGGTTCCTTTTGGAGGTGCTGTCTTTCTGTCGCTGTGTGACCCTTGCCATTCAGAATGCTAATATGAACCTTTTGTCATTAATAGCTGCTGCTGCACCAGGCTTGGCTCTGGCCAGGTGGAGTGAGCGGCTTTCTCCAGCTGTTTTAGGACATAAACTCTCTTTATGTGTCACTAAATCAACCTCCATGAATATGACCTGAAGCAGGGTCCTTTGGGTTAGAGGATGGGTAGACTGCATTGCCAGCCACCCGTAAGTGGGCGGTAAGATCTTGTCTGTCCAACATGTGGTGGATTATCTGCACCTGCACTCCCTGTTATGGGAATAGGAGTGGGGCACAGAGAGTGTGAACCACCGTCTGCCCTGTGCAGGAAGTCGTTGAAGCCTGATGGAGTCTACTGCACTGGCAGCTGCACAGTCCTGTTAGCACAGAGCAGTAGTACGGCTGGAAGTGAAGGGCTCTGTTGGAGGCAGGTTGTGGCATTACACGTACACTGGGGGGTTTATGTGGATTTTTGGGGTCTGGAAAGCTGAACAAATTCCCTGACCTTCTGAGCTTGTGAAGGACACTGCTTTGTGTGGGAGCTGGTGGCGGGCGAGGATTATCAGTTTGTTGTAAAAAGGTTGAAAGCCTTCCCAGGTACTTGGCTGAGATCCTGTTGGTAGCATTACTTTGACTGATTAATTAATGTCTTTATGAACCTACAGCTTTGGACAGACCTTTCTCATGATCCTAATTCCAAATAAATTAAAAACAGATGGCTTGGAGGGAGGAGGAAACCAGTTCTGGTCAATCCCCCCTGCCCCATCCCCCTTTCTTTTTAAAGGCACTTGCGTCTAAGTTGTGAGTCACGGACAATTCTATAGCCCACCGGTAAGGATTTGCATATGGAGAAATCTTTTCAACCTGCATTCTTTTTTTTCCCTGATAAACAAAATGTGATTCGTAGGAGATGGTTTTGCAGTGCAGGCACAATGGTAACTCGACCTTCTGCACGGTGCTTCCGATACGGTTCTTACAGCCTAGCTTTAACTTTATCGTTTCCTGGTGGCATAAAAGTAAGATCCCATTTTATCTGTTGCTGTCACTGACTTAAAAATGACTTTCAAAATCGGAGGACCAGAAGAGCTGAGCTCATTTCTAGACTCTCGGTCTGCAGTCCCTCTATGCACAAATGCCAGTGCATTGGTTTGCTAATAGACTGAGCTCCTCACCTTGACCAGATCTTGCTCTGTTCTTAATACGTAGCACATGTTCCCGGTCATTTCTGCTGCCAAGTGATGGGGAGCGTGCCTTCTCCTCAGGCTTAGGAAGCAGTGTTCATCTTCTGCTGTGTGCTTTTGTTCCATTTCCTGTAAAAATCCATCTTCTGCTACTGGAGTTACCTAAGGTTAGATGTCAAAGGAACAAACTACTGTCACTTGCTCGGCACCCCAAGAGTGGCTATAAATAGCAAGCTTTATAGCCCCACAGATCCTTGAGATACGTAGTGATAAATATGCTTCGACCAACCAAGGGGGAAAGGGAAAGCTGTGTGGCTTCGAGCAGTGTCTATCGCTTGGAACCGACGCAGACAGCCCAGCTGCACCACTAAACCGCTCTTCTAAAAAGTACCGTGTTGTAGCTGTGTGATTTAGGCATTAATTGGTGACCTCTCCTTACAGTCATACAGTAATCCACCCTGCGGCTCTGAAACTTAGCACCAGCAAACCCTCTGTTGGGCGATGTGGCACAGTCACAGTCCCCAGCAGCCGCTGGATCAGTGACGGTGTACCCAACCGCTTACCCTGCTCTCTGCTAGGACTCGCACTGATCGAAACCTTTGCAGAGGAACAATGTCCTGCTGGGGAGTTCAGCATTAGTCAGATAAGTCTTTTGTGAGGTTTCAAAGAATGAAAACTTGACAGAAAAAGTCCGGTTGGAACTGAAAATGTATTTCATTTTGTCCTTGCTTCATTTGAGCCTCTCTTCCTGTGGGGTGGCAGCCAGGCTTTACCATAAAGTATTCAGAGGAGTGGGTAATGACAGTGCTAGTGCGATCAGACACCTTTTTCCCCCTTCATTTCCTGTTTTCTCCCCCTTCTATTGTTGTTCTTTCCAGCTTTGGGGAATCATGACAATTTAGAATAGGGCAGATAATTTTGTTGGCATGCGTAAGGGGTGGGATCTTCCATCTGACACAAGTTAATGCACAAGGCACGTTGTTTGCTGGTTTTAAACTGCTGATGGTCACTCCGTTATTCCAAGGGTCTTGGCTAATGATTTTGAAAAGGAAGTCTTGGGCTGTCTGGGTCTTTGAAGCTTTCCAGCTGTTGATTTGCACTGTCCAGATGGGACAAAGATTGCCTGTTGTGTTGCAAAGGGTGCTAGGCAGCCTCTGCTGCAGGGTTTGTGCCAAAAGCTAGAGAAGACCTGCAACGTGCAAATGGTGCAATAAACCTCTCTCCTAACTGGAGATGGGCTAAAGCAGGTTTGTGCACGTACGATGCGACCACAGACGCTAACACAGCTCTGCTGAGCTGGTGTATCACACCTCCTCACTGAGCTCAGCCTGCTGTGAGGGCTGCTTTTTCCCTGGCAACACCCACCTATTCAACAAAGCTGCAATGACCTCAGTGTTTTGATGGGATGGGATGTGTAGGACATAGATGGTTGTCTCATTTCACTGATTAATGGAAAAGCTTCCTGTTGCTCTGCCCTCGAGCTACAAAATCCATTATCAACCCCTTGGGGTGCCTGAAATTTATTCTGGCCATTACCATCAATTAGAAAGTTAATAGTGTGATGATTACTGGGCTGCGGTCCTAGCTGGTTGTGTGATTTACACCGGGCTGGGGTGGAAACGGGAAGATGCAACACTTGAAGGATCCCTTTATAAGGGTGTGGTGATGTCACTGTGCCCTTGCAAAGCAAACTGCAAGAAGCATGAATAGGAATTCTCGATTCTTCTCTTTAAGAAGAACCTTTTAATGCAAGCGTTAAGGAAACCCACTGTAACACCCATCGCAGCAGAGGTTATTTTTGAAGGCTGTAACCTTGAGCCAGGCTGGGTGGGTAGGAGTGGCTTCATTCTGAATTGCCGTGAAGAATATTCTGATGAAGGAAGATAAACTTCAATCCCAGGCCGATTGCTTGTTTTGACAGGAAAAGTCAGGTGGACAAGGAGATGCTCCAGACTGCTCTTCTTACACGCGTAGCCCACACTGGCTCTTTTGGCAACACCTTCCAGGTGTTCCTGGTCCTGCTTCCAAAGGCTGACTGCCACACGGACAGCAGCTAGAGAACCAAATGAACAGTGGGGGAAGGAGGGTGAATGCATGATACACAGACAATCTTCTCTTGGTGGAGGGGAATGGAGCAAAACTGGAGATGAGAAGATTTAGACTTGATGTGAGGAGTGGGGAGAGCCTGGCATGGGTTGCCCAGGGAGGTGGTTGGGGCCCCGTCCCTGGAGGTGTTTTGAGGCCGGGCTGGATG
>VZRI01010544.1:119766-275573 GCA_013397515.1 Upupa epops | reverse complement strand
CCCTTCCGATCCCTGATGGCTCTGTGGTTCTAGGTGGGGGAATGTGATGTTATGTGGAATGGATGACACTGGCGGAAAAGGAAGGAAAGGAAGGCGAATCGTGCCGACTGCACTGATTGCTTCTCAATGAGGTGTGTTAGAACAAGGACCTTAATCTGCTAGCATATCCAGTTGATGGGGAGAACGCTGTGCTCAGATAGGCAGGAGACAGGAAGTTACAGAGCTTCAAGGCTCCTGTAATACTGCTCTTTTTTCTGGTGGAGCGTTCCAGAAAGCTCTTGCTGCAGGAGAGACCTTGGCCAAGCAATCGGCTGGTTGATTCTTCAGGTCTTCACGGCTTATGTAAAATAAGTACAGACAACCTTAAATTTGTACAAAGGAGAGTAAACATGAGCTTGCTTGGGAATGTATTTAATCTGTAGGTTCAGCCTGACAGTAACCTGAATTTCATCTGCGCTTCTTGGGAAAGGAAAATTGCCGTCGGGTTCCTGTTAGGGGCTGATTGAGAGCGCCTGTTATTATTGTGAAGTATCGCTGGGCTTGGATTGAGCTCTATCCCTGACAGTAGGTGGACTAATGGAATTCAGTGGCTTTATTTAAATGTGCAGGAGTTTATTACAATACTGTAATAGAAATGTCATTTACCCCTGACAGGAGCAGAGGGAAAAGCCTGTCAATGAATAATAATGAAGTTATTTAAATGTCAACTTTCTTGCAAATAGTTTGAAAAATGTAAATTATTCTACATATTTCTGGTTTTGTTTTAATTTATCACTCAGGAAGTCAGAGTTTCAGTCCCATGGCTTTGATATTTTTCATGCTGTCAAATGAAGAAGTAATAATTAAAATGTTTATCTTCTTGGGTGTCTGCAGAAGTCATTCTGCTTCACTGAAGAAGTAGGGGGCCTGGGTCTAAACCACTACTGGTAAGATTTGGCGTGGCTTTATGGACGAAATGTCTGCCGAACCGGTGGGACAGGCGTGGAGTTCAGAACTGAGCCTGAATACTGCTTCTGAGTATTATTCATTGGCAAAGTATTGGGCAGGTCTGGAACGTCTCCAGACAGGGAGACTCCACAACCTCCCCTGGGCAGCTGTGCCAGTGCTCTGGGACCCTCCCTGTGAAGAAGGTCCTGCTGAGATTGAGAGGGAACCTCCTCTGTTCCAGCTGGCACCCAGTGCCCCTTGTCCTGTCACCAGATGGCCCTGGCTCCATCCTCCTGACACCCCACCCCCCCCGCCCCATCTTTATAGACATGAATGATCTGCATTTCGTTAACATCCCCAGTGCCCTGATGCCTCTGATTTTGGGTTCTGTGTTTACACAGACTTGCACGGATGTCTTTTCAGACCCTCCTGTTTCAAACTCGTGTGTACGTACTTTGCCTCAGCGTGGGACTGTACCGAGCCATGCCAGGACAAGGTGGAACAATTCATGCAGGCAGTTAGCATCAACTTGATGGAACATGTATGGAACCCCGTCCCCTCAGACTGAGAGGCCGTTGTGACGTGCGTGTCAACACCAGAGCTAGTCAAATAGGGCTTCTGTTTGGTCAATCACACGCGTTTATTGTTTCGTGGGTTCGGAAGGTATAGGTTCTCATTTTCAGCTCTACAGGCCCTTGATTTAATTCTTTCAGGTGATGTCTTTATCCAGGCATTTGCTTGCTCTGGTCATGCTCCACAGACACACTGAAATGGAATTCTCTCTGCAGAGCTTCAGAGAAGCTCTCTACCTCCTAGAGGGTGGGAGGTATTGGTAGATGCAAACCTGTTCCTCCTCAGATAACTGGAATTGAAATAGTGGCCCTACAGTGGGGTTACTGCCTACGCCCTGCTGACGTACATCTGTCCTTCGCAGCATTTCCAGGTTAGGCTGGCTTCCTGGTTTACCGAGTGGCTAATAGGTTTCCATGGATTAGGAGTCCCATGCTGCTTTATGTACCCACTTAATAAGACAAATGAAGAGCTCGTAATCAGGCTGTTAATCAATTCCTGCTTGTATACAAGTACCTCGAATAGGAAAGAGACGGATGCAGAACGGTGATCACAATAGGGGCTTCGTGTACACACAGTGCTTCGTTTGATAGAGTTCTTCTGCTCGACTGCTCGGTGTGCGTATCTGTCTCCATTTCTTCCTGGAGAAGCCCTTCTAGGTGCCAGGCTGCTGTTGCATAGAACACGTAGCTCCCTGTTAACGCTGGGTGTAAGGTAAAGTGGAATAACGACGTCTCTGGACAGCTGGAAGGCCTGGCTGGTTACCACTAGTTTAGAATGCCATAATGAGAGTAAAGTCTCGTGGCAGCTCTTGTGATTGTCTGTGTGTTTGTTCATCTGCGAGGCATGGCGTTTTTCTGTGCTTTTATGGGTGCTGACAGCACACGCTCCCGTGTGTCTCTAGCATTACCTGCAAATAAAACTATGAATGCAAAACAGTGGCCTGGAGAATCGAGGAAAGAAATGGCCGGCAGTTCCGACGGCGATTGCCGTTCGCTGTAAGCCTTGACACCTGTCTGCCCGTGCTGGGGCAGGGGTTCTGGCTGCTTTTCTGTAACAATTTCGAAGTGCGTTTTCAGTCACGCTTCCTTCTCTCCTCTCCTCTTTTGAAGGGCCCTTTTTGAAATCACTGCCTATGCTGTAAGAAGAGTTGTTTTACTTCATGAATACTTTTTTCCTGACCTGGCTGTGAGGTTTAGCCCTTGTACTCTTCAGATGTTTTTGGCAGCATCCTTTTGTGGCTCCTTTCACCTGGATGCTGGACCAGCCCGGAAACACTCAGTAACAAAAATAACCCTAACAGCGTTCTCCTTCTCAGCGCGCTGAGCAAGTGGCTCCGTTAGTTTGTATGTGCCCCTGAGAGAGATGGCCTTAGAAATGGCAGAATCAATCAGCAGATGAGAATGAGTTTACTGTTCTAACCAACAAAAACCATGCTCACCCGCAGGGGTGTGTGTATTTACTGGGGGGAGAGGAGGCGAGGTGGGGGGGAAGCTGTGCTCAGAAACTGTAGTCAGTTCTGTGACAGGAAATGCTTTGATAAAGGTCCTGGATATCGAGTCAACCGTAATGCAAATCCACGTTTTAGTGTGAGTCATCTTCACGGTTAAAGCCCCAAGCTGCCGCCACCTTGTTTTATTCATGTACTGATTGCAGCATCTGAGATGGCAGAAGCTGTGGTATGAACGTGTGGAACCTGCTCCAGAAGTGCAGTCCCTTCTTACTCTGCACAAAACCCGTGAAAACTGCAGGCGGTCAGTGTTTCACGTACCGCTGTGAGTTCAGCCACTGTCGCCCAGACTGCAGAGAGCGAGGAAATGATGGGTGCCCAAGGGTCACTTTACAATGACTGGGCTTAGGGTGATTAGCAGGAGGGAAACTTCATGTTAGTACTTGCAGGGGAAGTTCTGTGTGGACTCCTATGTCCATTTGAAAGACAAGATGCACAGTTATTATCTGCAAGAACGTGTTATTCTTTTAAATGTCCCTGTTACCCAGACACATGTCATCCTCTGCAACCTGTGCATACCAACTACTCGCCTTGGACCGATTCTCTAAATCCCCTGAGTATTAAGATATAATTCAGGCAAGCATGAGCGGCACAGAGAACGGACCTCTCTCTGCTGGTAGTTGGTCTTGTTTCAAGCTGTCTGTTAAGAGCTATTACAGGAAGTCTGCGTAGTCCTCTTGGTTCACTGGTTTTGTTCTTCAAGACGTAGTCAGTCTCTCTATGGCCAACGCGCACTGAGCATTGCGCTATTTTCTCTACCAAAGGGAGGCTGTTAATGCGAGAGTAAAACGTGTGTCCTCACTCTCTGCCAGTCCTCGTGAAGAAATGCATATACATCGCAGGTGTAATGCTCACCTAGTTAGGCTTTCAAAAGGGCATCAATGGTTTCCACAGAAAGCTTAACTCAGATTTCACCAAACAATTCCCTGGAGCAGCTGTTTTGAACTATGCTGACAAAAGGTTCTTACCCTAACCCAGTTAGTCCAAGCTTGGAGTATACAGTGAGTGGATAACTTCCGCCTCTCGCTGTCTGTTGCACGGCCGTTGATGCCACAACCAGCATCTTGTATGTGCAGAATTTAGTCTTATTGTACGTGTTTATTTTGAAAGGCTTTGGGAAGACGCTAGGTTAATTTTTCCTAATCTAATTTAAATGCAAATTATAAGCACTCATATGATGCTCTGTGTATATAATTAAGTATCATTATATACTACATGAATCATTCAAAAAGCTCTGGAGAGCCATTCTGCTATGTAAAGCGTGACTGCTGCTGAAAAGCCGCCGAGTGACTTGTGGTTCTGAGATTGTTTGTACTTATAAAATCTCTTTGAATTGTAGGTCAACTGACTACGGGACGACGTATGAGAAACTGAACGATAAAGTTGGTCTGAAGACTATTTTGAGCTACCTGTATGTCTGTCCAACAAACAAACGTAAGGTATGTGACGGCGCGGTCGGCTCCATTTGGCATTAGGACGCAACTTCTCCTCTGGCAGTCGCTCCCTGTTTGTCACTATCTGCTACTATTTAAATGCTGGAGTCTCTCTCTTTCTCTTTTACTCCCTTTGAAAACATACATGGCTTTCCCAAAACAGGAGCCAGCTTCTATCACCTATCATCCCTCCTAGCCTGCTTTAGGGAATACAGGTTAGTAAAAGATGACCATTAAATGGACAGACATAATAGGTACTGCATGTAATTGTTTGCTTACCTTCTGGAGGGTGGTGATTTGGCTGTCTGGAAGTGAGAGCGGCTCATTAAAACCGCAGACGTGCATCTACAGCGGCCAGATTGTGTGTAACGTTATTTGTCTTTTAAATGCTCCCAATAGTGAGCTGAACAGGATTTGACAAATTCCTGCGGAGAAAGAGCCCTCTGAAGCACCGAAGTTTTTAATCAGGCAAGCACCCTGCCGGCTAGCAATTTACCGTGAATTTACAGCACTGAGGCAGTCCTAAGAGCAACACGAGCCCTGTTCCGAAAGGCATCGGCCCCGTTTCTGTAACTTGGGGCAATGCGATAGGAAGGGGGGGCAGCGTTCACAGCGGTAACGCAGGCGTGTTTTCTCCCGTATGCTAACGCCTCCCAGTAAACGAAAGGCTGTTTAAAGGCGGTCTTTCACGTGCTGCTTCAAAAAAGTTGAACTCTCTTGTTTATTGATAGGCGATCTTTACGGTTAGTGTTCTAGTGTGGAGACAAAACAGTAGCTTAAACCATCTTGAAATTCCCGGCAGCTTCATTTCAGGTGTGTTGGTTCAGGAAAGAATACAGTCCAATGGATTAAAAGGCAGAGGGGGCACCATTGTCCTCTTGACTTATTGGTGAGGCTGCAGTGCACATGCCCTGTGGGGAAAGGCCCAAATCCAGAGGGAAGAACCCCCTGGTCAGAGCAGTTTTCTCTCCTTGCTTTCTGTCCTAGTGGATAGCTTGACTTACTGCGGGCAATACTCCACTGCATCAGCAAAAACTACCATGAAGGCTCTCCTCTAGAAGTGGCTGTCATCTGTGGCAGCTGAGAACACTGTGATGCTATTGTCGTTATACCAGTGCTTTTATGTGTTCTTGAAGACAGACTGGGAAAGGAAGAGGGAGCTCTCCTAGCTAGGGAGGGCAATACTTAGCTTTGTGCTCTTGTAGTCCATGTATAACTTTCTGTTCTAAAGAAGCAGGCACTCCCAGGCATGGGTGACCTATTAAGAAATTGTCCCTAGGCCACTACAAATCGTGTCCTAATGTCACCTGCTTTTCCCCATTTGACTAAGTGACAGTCTGTACCGCCAGCTTAGGTACAGGATCACAGGATACACTTGATCCTACCCTCCACTCACCCACCTGAGCCTGTGAATGACATTCTGTTCATAACCAAAGAAACTCTGACTGATCCTCAAGGACTTCCTTCCTTCCTTCCTTCCTTCCTTCCAATGAAAAAGTTTCTCTAAACACTAAA
This sequence comes from Upupa epops, assembly GCA_013397515.1. Lineage (NCBI taxonomy): Eukaryota > Metazoa > Chordata > Aves > Bucerotiformes > Upupidae > Upupa > Upupa epops. The sequence goes on along the minus strand of VZRI01010544.1, from coordinate 269,618 downwards.
ATATAAAAGTAAATTGGATTTTGGGGGTGTTATCATGCATTCCACTTTCCTGCTACAGTCAGCTGCCTCATGTAGTCCTAACAGGACAGCTGTCAAGTGCTTTCTTGATTACATTCTGCTTAATAAATAGTAGCTGTGGAATTCCAGTCCTTTCCCTGGAAGCCCTGACTGTAGAAACCAGGATGCTGTCTATCAGCTACCTTGTTAATGACACCTGGGTAATTGCTCATAGCTACCTGCCCTGCTATGATTATGTAAGACTGGAAAAAGGCATTAAGGGTGGAGACATCAATTACTGCCATCAAAATGAACACGAAGAATGGGTTCAAGCTTTCTGATGGAAGTCCGATTAAATCGGGGTGGGATGGTCCCAAATCAGCAGGGAGCTGTCGCGTCATTGCAGCTGCCCCCGATGAAGAGGCAAAGCTTTTCACTAGAAGCTAAAGAGTGAGATGATCGGGTCACCTGAACGTCCTTCAGGTTGGGGTTTTGAAAGATCGGTCAAAATCAGCTGGGCCAAGCCTGCATGATGCCGCCTTTACTGTGGCCCAAAGAAGAAACTAAGGGCTTTTCAAGCATCTTAAGCCAACTGGAGTACAGGCTGGCTTTGAAATCCCTTCCCCACTCCTGGCTGCACCTTCCCGCTCCGGTCCTTGCGCTGCCACCGTTGTTTGTGTAGCCACCTGGTGAGCTGGATCCAGGACTAATCTGCCTGAAAACTAATCCCTTTCCAGCTCAGAAACCGAACAGATGAAAGTAAGAGGCTTTCAGGTGGAAGGGTGGAACTGCCTGTTCTGGCGGCTGACTGCAGTGAAGTTGGCCTGTCCTCAGTAACGGGCAGTGCAGAGGAAAACTGTGACGCCTGGGATGGCAGGGTTGATGAGAAAGATCTAAACCAGAACGTTCCACAGCTTTGCAGTGGGAGCAGAGTTAGCCTTGCAGGGAGAACTTGTTGAGCTCCTTTCATGCTGCCTGTCTCTGTGAAATGCCGGGCCATTCCTCCCATAAGTGCCAGCCTTAGGGACCTAGCTAGTCCCCGGGGCACGGGGAGGAGAATGTACTGCTGTGTTAGGTTTCCATACACGAAATGCTATCCTAGTGAAGGGAAAACCACTGGAGCTCAAGGTCTGCACTATACCTGCTCTGGGGGGGGAGGCATGAGAACGTGAACGTGAGACCTTGCTGCGGCAGTGACTTGTCCGTGAGGCTGGCACACACCTAACTTGCCAGAGGTGCTGCCTCTCAGGAAAACCAGTAAAATCTGCTTTCAGCAACGCCTAGCTTTCAGGAGTCCCACTGAAACAAAGGGCAAGTGTTGAACCTTGTTGAACCGGGTCTCATCACTTCTACTGAAAACAGGCTGTGTGTCCTGCACGCAGTCCTGCCTGTTCCTTGCAAAGCAGTGTAGCTGGAACTGTGAACTTGTAATTGGATTTATTCAAATAATTAATAGATTTATCCATGGCTTTCACATTCTGGAAAAGAACAAACAGCAACATGTGTTGACGAAGTTGTTTGTTGTAGTTCATTTACTGTCCTCCATCTACAAGAAATGAATCTCTAAATACTCAGGGTTCAGGGAATCTCTAAATACTCAGGGTTCACAGAGATTCCCACAGCCTGTGAATGCCAGTTTATTTCTAAAAGCTTTAGTCTTCCCATTCTGGTCTCTTCATTGAACAAAATTAAAGCCTTTAACCAGACATTGCAGGCGATGCTGGGTGACAAAAGGCTGCTTTGAAAACGAAAATGAGAACAAAGTCAGCTGTTATTTACAACTTAAACCCTCGGCCCATTGCTGCTGCTTGGTGTCTTCTGGATTACAGTGTTGTCCTGTGGACATTACAGGAAGCACCGTATAGACCCTGGCCGTAAGGAAGGTGGAAACCCTGGCTTTCCATAGTCTGTCTTTTTGCTGAATTATTGTCCTGCCTGGTCCTGGGACTGATGGCACGGAGCAGGGGGAGAGAAATTGTAAAGCATAGATCTTGCCAAAGCCACAGAGCCTGTTTGAGTGTTTGTCAACAAGTCTGCAGGAGAATGCCCAACGCGTAATAAATCCCCAGGCTTAGGTGTGTCAACACTGCCTGACTTGCCAGCCTCGCAGAGCCTTTTGTGCCTCTCCCTTGAGGAATAGTGGTCGGGAGTCGGGCACTGGTGAGTTAAAAGTGAAACCAGAATGGATGTCCAGGCTGTTCCCTTGAAAATCCCCTTTGGCAGGAGTGCATCCTTTGCTCCCTTAGTAACTTCCATGCACAAAGTTTTGTGGTGTTTCTGAGCGCCTTTCGGGCGGGAGGCTTTTAAGCACTGCATGGAAAATGATAGACCTGGAGAAATCAAAAGTGAGTGAGCCGTGTGAGTTGGCTGACTGGAGGTTTTCTTCGACTGAAGCAGTGCTGCTGGCTAATCCAGGCAGTGTGTCCTTGCACGAAGCACAGAGTGTCAGTGTCAAAGAGCCGGGTTGTGCAGCCCAGTCTTTCTTTTGTACTTTCAAAGCCCTTGTACCTGTGTGTCTCCAGTTAATTAATAAAATACTAGGTGATGGTATCTGCCAGCAACTTTTATGCTATTAATAGGACGAGTGCATCTGATATTTCCTGTGGGTTTGCAACGCTGTGTTAGTTTCTTTGTTTTCTCTTTCCCTTTCTTTCTGCAGGTCTGCCTTAAATTCCCCCTTTATTCCTCCAGCTGTTCAGATTTTAATTGCTGTGTGGTACAGTGTTCTTTTTTCTTTCTTTCTAAAGATGAATGGGCTGCAGTTGCCTTCCTCGGCTGTATTTAGTGGTTGCAATTGCCACCTTTATCACAGCATGTTAAGCACTGTCCTGTTGTGTGTGTAGCTCCAAGATAACGGATGTTTACTGTAAATATGATTGTGTGGGTTTCAGTGCTGGCTAGATCCTCAGCTACTTCAAATTCATTTCTATTAATGACTCCTAAATGAAAGGAGATGCAAGGAATGGCAGTCCAGCCTTCGGTTCTTCCTGTCGTTGGGTGGTGGCACGGCTGCTATCATTGAAGGCAGGAAAGGATTTACCCTTCGTAACTCAAATAGAAATGATTGAGTGCTACTTCGTGTCCTGTGCTAATAGAGTAGCTCATTTGTGTCAGGGATGCTTTGGTTTTGGAATGCACACCGCCCCGCTGTATAAAGGGTAAGGCACAGAGCTAGGTGCTTTACACTGCCTTTGGTCCCTGCTCTCCCAACAGCTGGCGAAATGTCTGTAGAGATGAATGGTTCCTCCTGACATTGTGGCTTCTCTAGAAGGTGCTGCTCTCAGTTGCTAAAATCAGATACAGAACACTTCTAAAAATCCTCTCTCTGACCTGTCTCAGCGTGGAAGCTTTCAGAAGTTTGGTGTGATGGTCTTGAAAACATGGAAAAGTTATTTCCAGTGGTGTCCTCCTTGTATGCCTCTATAAATCTTCCTGTGAAGACTATCAGTTTATGCTGGAGAGGTTATTGCTCAGCAGAGCTCTAAGCACACCTTACTGACTAGTCTGGCTCACTAGACTGAGCCAGACCCTGTGGTTGTCAAGGGATGGCATCCTCAGCAAATTAGACACAGTGGGAGACCTGGGGTCTGCAGTCCATCAGTCATGCCAATAGCCCAGGTGGTACTGCCGTCCAGTCTTGCAGAGGTAAGATCCATTATTCTGTTGCTCTCTTCTCTTTCATATGGAAGGAAAGCTCCCTGTTAGCGGCAGCCTTCAAGGAGGCAGTCATAAGACACCAAAACACCATTGTCTCACAGACACGAATGCTTGGGGGGTCTTTGTGTGGTAGATTTTTTTGCCCCTTTTTTTAATTCCATAGTGCTGTCACGGTTTGAAAACCGGGGGGGTTGCTGGTTGGGCTTTTCTGCAGGGAAACACGTTTTTGCTGCCCCCCTCCCGTTCTCCTTGCCTTGCAGCTGCAGTGGTAGCCTCCTGTTGTGAGGTTGCAGCTGAGGGCAGAGGAAGCCCCCCTATAAAACGAGGGCAACTTCTGAGAATTCCCTCTTTTCACGGAGCTGCCTGGTGGCCAGAGCAGCGGCGGAGCACCCTTGGTGTGCCTTGACTCCCACTCCCTGCCCCTGGCTGTGCAGACAGAAAGTGGCAGTGGTGTGGAGTGCGTGCTTCCACCACAAGCTGTGCTGACTGTAAGCAGTGGAGTGGATCTGCCACCACCTGCCTGCGCTGTGCCGGCGTGTGGCCCGAGCCATGTTGCCACTGGTCCCTGCCACGCCAGTGCCTTGCCGAGCCAGAAACACCACAGCCCTGTTTGCCTGAAGATGTCAGAACTGGTGAGCTAAATTGGTGGGAAACTTGGAAGTGCTTCTACCTGAGATACTCAAGTGTCGGCCAGAGTTCCGCTCCCGGAGACTGGCTCGGCTGTACCTCATCCCATGTGGGAACAAGAAAAAACCCCGTATTTTTTAGACTGATTTAGATAGGCAGATTGTTCCTCGTGTCTTCTGGATGTGAGTGGCACAGCTGTCATTTGGTAGGCTTTCACTGCAGTCAGTGAAGCCCATATGGCAGTGACTGAAGAGCTGTATTTTTCACCATTCATATTTAGTTAATGGGAAATCAATAATTAACAAGCGTTTGGACTCTATTAACGAAGTCAAATATCCGCCTTTCAAAGTGAGTATTTTGACTTTTGAAGTGCCTGGCAGCATTCGCTCCCAAACCTTCTGATGCTCGGCCGCGGTATGTGACAGCTCTCACAATAGCCATCACACGCGAAGCCCTCGCCATTATTCTACGCCCGTATCTCTTCGTGGGTATGAGGTGAAATCAAAGCGCGTTTATTCTGCTGCTGCTCTTGTAAGCCTATCAAAAACAGTGGCAGTTTTGACATTTCCCCCCTCAAAGTAGTGCTACAGTATGCTGTTGTATCTCGCAGAAGTCTCCAAGGGCACGCTGAATGTTGAAACTAATGATGGGGAAGTATGAGCCATGGAATTCGGCTTCAGAGCTGTGATTCACCCGGGCTGAGGAGGGTTTCAAAGGCTCTTTCCGTTCTGGCTCCGAGTGCTGTGTTCTGCAAACCGGACAGTTAGAAATTATGCAAGATAATCTCTTGTTGAATGTCCTTCTATTCCTCTACCCCTTTTAAATTCCTCAGTGACTTGCCAGCTATTCTGGAACAGCTGATGTTCCTTTTGGTAAGGGAGGCTGTACACCAGCAGCTTAGAGCGGTGGAGTGGTGTGATGGTAGCTGCAGTCCGAATGCAGGCAGCTGGGATTGATGGTAGTGCAAGGATGTGTCTGACTGCAGAGCAGACCTGTCTTACTGTGGAACTTGTAGCTCCATCCCTTCCCATAAATAAGACAGACTGTTTAAACCAGGAAAAAGCCAGTTCCATAATATTGATTTTTTTCATATGAAAAACTAGCCTGGAGCAGTTGACTATCAGCTTGTTCAGTGTCCCATAAAGCTGGAGTAGAAATATGTGCAGTGGGGGGTTTTTCTTTCGCCTTCCAGGTTCTGAGCCATTAAAGATACACACTGAAATCTCACTTTTATATCGTCCCACTCCTGCGCTGGGTAGGAACATCCTCCTTTGGTCATGAAGTGTGGGAAGATGTTTTATTACTGTGTGCTTTTAGAAGCTGGATTCAAAGGAAAGACCAGTGTGATATTCTGGGGTGATCGTGGGATGGCTGGGTTGCTGGGGATTGGACCTGATAGTGTAAAAGCCTAACAGAAGTGTGGGTGGTGACCACGGGAGCTCTGAATTCAAACTTCCTTTGCCAGGCCTGCCACGAAGCCATGAGCAGCACTTGTTGATTGCAGGTAATGTAATCTGCGGGGCAAGGCTACCAGCGGGCTGCCTTCGCCCTGTCCTTTTGCAATCTAGGCTTGCTATTCCGAAGAAATGAGTGACTAAGTGGCAGGAAGCCTGCGTGTTACACCGTGCGTTTGGCTGTGCTTGGAAGAGAAGGAGAAAGTGAGAAAAATAAACAAGGAAAACTTACTTGATTATGAAACTTCTGATGGATAGATGCTGGTAAATCAGAGAGAGGAGAGTGATGGCAAAGATTAATGCAAGGGATTCAAACGTTGTCTACTGCTACAGAATCATAAGCAGGTAACTATGAGAATCGGAGATCAAAGAGTGATGGCTTTTATATCACACCAAGAGTGACAGGTGACTGTGGAAAGGGACAGGTTTGTTGGAGACAATGGTGTCCCTTGTTAAAGTGCGTCACTACTCTCTCTCCACGATTCCTCTACCAGCAAAACTCTTTCCTCTGCTCTGGGGTGCCAGACCTCTCCTTTTGCTCAAGTGTGTTGCTGACATTTACAAGCTCTCACAGGAGCGTTCAGTCAATTACCACCAGAGACTCCCATTGTTCCGGGGAGACCGACCTTTCCCCTTGGGCACCAATTAAAATCCATGACTCTTGTCCCCACAGCCCTGCGGTAATTGTCGCGCTGGCTGTTTGCCAGGCAGAACTTGGAGGGTTTTCATCTCCTTGTCTTTATTACTGAAACTTTTCTGAAGGTAGCGAGAGCTCCAGAGCAGTGCGAACTTTGGGGGAAACGCCACAACATCAGTGATGTTTTGCATTAATCTTTCAGTGGCTCTCAGGAGCTGAAGGAATGTCTGTGAAAGACAAGGTGTGTGTCCCGCGATGGCACGGCCTGACGCCTGCCTCTCTTGGGCTTTCTCCTTTGCTGCATTTGCCCCAATCATTCTACAGCAGAAGTCGCCAGCAACTGAAGGGCAGACGTGCTGTCGGCCTTCCCAACGCTGAAGCACTGTGCTCTGGAAATGGAAGGGAGAGTGGTGGGGAGCAGTGTACCTGCCGGGTGTCTGGAGCTCTTTCTTGCAGTGCAAACCACCAGGGGCAAAGCTGCATACTGCTGATAGAAAGTTCACGGTAAAATTAACCTGAACCTCTTTTTAACTCTTTCTGCCCGTTTCGTTCCTCTCTCGGTTGGATTTTGTGACAGCTGGAGCAACTTCTAAACAAACCCAGAGGGATTTCTCTCTTGCAGATGTCTGTCTGGAGAGGTAGTCAGACAGCGGCCAGAAAGGTCACAGGTTTTAATTCTGTGCTTCTTGTTGTCATCTCTTATTGTCTGGGAGCTCAGACGCTGTGTGGAAAGCGCTGTATGTTCAGCCTCTTGCCAAACCCTCAACGCCTAGGATCATAGAATACCTGTGTTTGGGGTGAGGCAGCTTGGGTTTGTTGCTTGGTTTTGGTTTGCTCTGGTGTTTCAGTATTCTAGTAAACTAGCAGATAAACCCTTTTCTCTGGCTCAAGGAGGATTCCAGGAGCTAGGAGAGAATTGGTTTCACGGGTACCTTTTATCTTAGGGTGTCCATTTCCACAGATGTAGAGAATGACTTTTGCGCCCTGAAACGAGCCCCTGAGTCAGTGGAAAAGCCAACTGTCCTCTACAGCACTCTGCACTTCAGTACCCTTCCTGCTTACGGGCTTGCCAGCTCCAGAAGGTTGTTTTAGATGTGAATCGTGAATGATTTTTATGTCTAATAAACCTTGAAATATAAAACTTTCTGAGCGGGGAGCTTTATTGACTGCAGGAGCAGATTTGTCTGCTAGGTACTATTTATTTTTACTTGTTCGAGGTTTTATTTCCCCATAATGTATGAAGAGTATTGTACAGAGCAATTTGACATTTCCCTGGGGATACACTGAAATCCCTACCTTTTTTTTACCTTCTGATGGCCAAGGGAAAAAGATTATGACTTAGGAGGCAACTCCCTGGGGATGCCCATGAACTTGCTACCATCTGAAGGCATCCAAAGGCAGCTGGGTTTGCGATAAAGAGGCGGTTTGTTGTCTATGCTTTAACGCTAAAAATCCAAGGCAAAACCAGTCGATTATTCTCTTTATATGGGAGATAAAACCAACCTCGATTCATTATCGCCACCATAAGCTGAAATATCGAGGCTCTCTTGTATCCAGGCTCTTGTGTACTTGGTGCTTGCAAGTCACAGCTCAAGCTAGCTTGCAGCTAATTCAGCTACATAGCTCCAGAAGGGGCAGAGTCCTCACTGCAGTTTGCACCAGCCTGTCACCAACCTGTAGTGCTTTCCTTGCGTGACTAACGTGTGTGCGCTGCGTCTCCACAGATGTAAGCATTCCAGCTAATTGAATAGATTCACACGCATAGGAATCTTCTTCCCTTCCCTTCCTAAAGTCTTAGCTTTTCTGTCTTTGAGAAGAGTAAGATTTTTTAATACTCTTGAATGTCAGTAATCTGGGGTTTTTCTTTACAGCTTCTCAGCTTGACACATAACTTTGAAGAAGCGGTGTCGATGCTTTGCACTGCAGGTGCTACAGCTCTTGACCTCTGCAAACAGAAACCCATTTCACTGAGAACCTCCCAGGTTTTCTTGGCTTGAGGTGCTGCATAAGTGCAAACAATTTTTATTGCTGGTCATTTATTAATATTTTAATAATAGGTTGGCACCTCCAATAATAGGAGGTGATATTTATTATTCAGTGTATCTGAACTACAGCCTCAGTAAAGCCGCTGTGTGTTTAGGTTCTACCTGGGATTCCCTGGAGGGGTTGAAGAGAAGGCAAAATGTTGTGTTTGGGGACAGGGTGTAGTGGTGCTGATAGGGCTGGGAAAAGGTTGGACTTGATGATCTTGAAGGTCTCTTCCAGCTGAAACTGTTCTATGAAATCTATGAATAGGTGGTACATTACACTACGTACTCTGGCTTGTTACTGCTTTGTGAGAGATGCAGCGTCTGCACCATTCAGGATGGGATAAACACGCCCTTCAGCAGAAAGCCATTTCCTAGGCGAGATAAACTAGTGTTTTATGAGAATAAGTGAGGTAGATTCATCAAAAGGGTAATGAGAAAACGGCATTATTCTTGCTCGTATGGAGGATAGTTAAAAATAAAACTCAGTTCCCCGAACAGCATTTCTCTAGGTTATCTGCTTTTAGATTCTAGCAGTAGAAGGGTTTGTTCTCTCCTTAAAGTGCAAAACCTCAGGAAAAAAACATAAATGCCTCATCCTTTTCAAAAATCCACCCCTAAATGTCATAGAATATTACTCAGTAATCTGTCAAATCATTCACGCTGAAGGCTGCTGTGGTCCCTCTTGCGTTTAATCTAAACTGAAATTAGCCCACTGTGTCTTCCCTCGGGGTCAGGTTTTCAACCTGTGGGGGTTCTCTCCATGGGGTTCTGCAGGCACCCATCTGCGTGGCTGTGATCAGCAGTAACGGTGATGAACGTGTAACGGGAGAAGTGATTTCCAGAGGCACGGAGGATCAGGCAGGTACCCAGCTCTCTGGAAATACTCTGTGTACTCGGGTCTCTTTTAAATGTGTTTCAATCCCGATAAAATGTCCCATCTTTCTGCTTTGTGGAGAGAAGCAACGATAAGTTCCCTTCATGTTTGAACATGTGGAAGAACCTCTTTCCCCCCTCAGCCTGGCAATACGCGTAATTATCTGGGTCACTAGCAGGGGGCGCGGGGGTTTTGCTGCCTGTGGTGCTTTGGCGGCGCAAAGGAGAAATGAATCTCTCTGAAGGAGACTGACAGCCTTGTGCAGTCCAGAGAAGGAAGGCATGACAGTACATCAGCTGTCACTGGTAGTGTCTAGGGATAGAAAAATCTGGTTAAGCAGGTCGCCACTGCATTGCACGGGAGTGAAAGGTTGAAAGTCTTGTAGCAGCCACTCGGCAAGTGAGTGGTGAGTGGGCAGTGGCTGTAGATAAGGCTAACCCTGGCTGAAGTTGCCTCCTTTCTGACCACGGGAGGATCCAGTGTGAGAAGGGTTATCCAGACTCACTCTTCTCAGTCCTATGAGGACAGGCAGGTACTGGGAGTGTAGTAGTGCAGAGAGCAGAGTGTAAGCTCAGCTTCCATCTCTCACCTTTTTTCCACTTGCCATCTGTTAAGAGTTTGCCAGGGAGAGGTGCCACAATCTCCATTGTCCCTCTAGATCTTTGTTACAGGTTGGTAACAGGAGAATGACTCTTCTCATCACCCTAAGCGTTAGGGGTGTGAATTACTCCCCACTGTTCTTGACTGCAAAGGCTTTTTATTCATGTTTCTCAAATACTCTTCTCTGTTCAGCTTGCCTTCCACTCAGGCTTCTTGGAAAGCGCCTGTCCCCCTGCCTGGCTGCCAGAGCTCATTTTTCAGTACCAGAGCTCCTGAAGGCATCACAGATCACCAGCCTGCTTCAATTTGACCAGCTGAAGTGGTTGAAGACATACCATTAGCTAGCTCAATAACCTGTACAGGACACTTCCTTTCTGCATGATTCCCTCTTTTCCTGTAATCCTTATGTCCCTTTATCATAAGAGCAACTAGAGCTCCAAACCTCCTGCTTTCCACATGCAGGTGATCATTGCCCTCCTGCCCTTGTTTGCCCAGTTGTGTGTCTGTCCTCTTTTCCTTGTCAAAGGCTTTGGGTGTTTTCCTATGAAAGCAAGGGAGGACTCTTGGCACCATTCAGGGAGCAGAGGGAGAAAACCAGCCCAAGCTTTTTTATGCATCTGACTTCCTTTGCTATTAATGGCTAATTACTTCTCATCAAAGGCTTGCTAAGTGAAAAAAGAAACAACCAGAAGAACTGAGCTGCCGTTTGACTACATCATTTGACTGTCGTTTTTAAAATTTCCCTCAGCTAAAGCGCGTGAGAGGGCTTGGCACTGAGCAGCCAGCCCTGCTGGCACGGAGCAAGTCGTGCTGCAGCCCGGACAAGCAGGCTAGGGGGAGAGAGCTCTGTGTGGGGTGAGAAGATGCATCTGTGAGGGTAGGTAGATTTGGTGGGCTGCAGTGTGGATCTGTTTCCATATGGACTGAGGAGAAGAATCTAAACCTACTAACAGGAGGTGTTAGATCGGAGGGAGCTCTTGGAAGTGTCTGCAGCTTGGGCTTTTCTGAAGCGCCTTTCACTGTCAAACCTTTCCGCTCAGCGGTAAATCCCCAAATACAGGCAGGAGCGGATCTGAAACTCCGGGTGGATGGGTTCGGCTGGCACAAACAAAGCAAAGTGGGGTTTGGACTGACGGTCTTGAGCTGTGTGCTGGAGGATTGCTTGAGTTGTTCCTGGAATCAGATTTCATCAGTAGTTTAGGGGACTTTGTTTTTAAAAGAGGGAATGGGTGGAAGATGAAAACACACTGCTTTGACGAGGGCAGCATGGATATAGTAATGAAAACTGGGGGGAAAGAAGGAATCTAAGGTTTGGGTGGAAAACAATCCTAAGGGAAGTGGGAGCATCAAGTGCAGGTCTCTGGAGTGCATGCATTATGGATTTCGTGCAATGCAGATGTGCTCAGCCAAAGCCAGGCTGGATTTTATGTAGCTAGGAGACAGGAGAAGAATTTCAGAAATCCGCTGACAGGAGGTGAGGGTTCTCCTTTTTAATAGTGAGCATTTCTGAGAAGCAGTGAAATAAACTCACAAGACTCGGGGTCTCTTCTCCCTTGCACCTGAAATCGACCTTCTTCCAGGGCAGAATGTGCTTGGGCCCATTTAGCAGCATGTGGTGAACCTACAACCGTGTTTGTGAGGGAGGAAAAGGAAAATGCTCCGCTTGTGAAGCTGCAGGGAGATCTAGGCAGAGAGGATGCGATTAGCCAGACTAAACAGTGCCTGAGAGAACTGGACTCGCCAGCGTCGCTCCTGCGCAGTTTTGACAGCTCCAGTGAGCGCAACTGGCCAGCACAGGAGTTCTAAGCATAATTTGAAGCCCTGCAGTTAAAACAAACCCCAACAAACCCCAACCACCCACCCACCGAAAACCCGGAGGTACTTTTGGGGGGGCAGAACTGTACTTATTCATTTTACTGTGTCACAAAATCGCAACCCACAGCTGGGAGGTCTGGAGAGGAGCAAGTGTTTTTGTCAGTTCAAAGGGAAGCCTACTTCAGTGGTCAGTTAGCGTTTTTATGCAGTAAATGCTTTTACTGTCTGTCGTGGCTGTGGTGAAACCCCACTTGCCTGTGGTAATCCTGCATCAACTTCTCTTCCAGCACACGAGGGGTTACACCTCCCTCAGCCGCTGGAATCCCTTCAGGCAGGAGGAAGGCAGGGCGGCAGGTGGTCCTGCTGGGTGGCTTCCTATGAGAACAAACAGAGTAAGGAGGGCTTTTCTGGCGAGTTTGGGGGAGAGGGTCTCGTCATTTCCTTTACCCTGATCCTCTTTGAATTCAGCTTCTCCAGGGGTTTGTACAGAACAGTGATGGTCGTAGCTGCTGCCACGGTTTCTCCCCCTCTTCCTCTGTAATAATCAGCTGATTTGAATCTCTCTTCTCTTGGTGGGAGCTGCTGCTGCCTTGAGCAAAGTACTCCAGCTCCTTCTCTCTCTCTCTCTTCCTCTCTCTGTCGTCTTTTTCTCCTCCAGCAGCAGCTCACTGACTCCAGGGATTGGGTTTTTTCTTTCGGGACACTGGGGGGGTGGTGACCTAGACACCCTTGTTCTGAGGTTGTGGCTGAACCCCAGTTCCCAGGGGTGACTGGGCATGGCTTTATTTCTCTGTTCTTTTCACTTTGCTTTTCTGTCTTCTGTTCTTTGTTTCTCAGTGAAGCCTTAACACTTGCACTTCCAGTTGCTGCAGTTGTGTTTGTTCTGTTCTTTCTGGGAGGGAGCAGGGCAGGAGACTGCTGCCTGTACGGTTGAGCAACACACCAGCCTAGTGCCCAACGGTGATGCTGTCCGTCGGGAGGACTTTTGTGTGTGAGAGGAGCTAGTGTAATCTGCGCGTCAGGGACGTAAGGAGAGGGAGGCTCAGTCTCTGCTACCCCACCACCTTGAAGTGACCTTGCTTCTCGCAGTACTAAGAAAATGCCTGTTTAAAGCCGTTAGCTCTGTGACCCTGAAGTGTCCCTGTGCTGTGTAATAACCTCATGAGTTAATGAGTCACAGTAGCTACAGTAATGTAGGGTAGGAAAGCAGGGAAATAAAGGGGAACAAGAAACCCCAAAGTTCTTTATGGAACAAGATCTGATTGCTAGACGATCGCCTTGTTAACCTGAGTAATAATCGGCACAATTAAAGTGCTTTGCTCTGATTTTAAATGTGATTATAGCTGGCATAATTTGGAATATATGTTTAATCATCGTGTTAAACAAGGTCCTTTTACTGTTCTTAAAGTTATTAATTTAGTTCACTTGTAAGGCCTTGGTGAAAGGAATGAGATCCATTATAAATTAAGGATGCACAGAGTACTGAGAGAATTGGTATGAAAACTTGGGAAAAAAGGAGCCAAGCCTGTCCCGGGAATGGTTTACCAGCTTTTAAATGCAAATATGTCAAAGCTGCTTGTAAGCCATGGATCTCATGTTTAATCTCTGTTCCACTGTTGGAGCCGCAGCCCCATAGAACCCCACTTGGTTAACATTCATTTTATTGGTCTCAGATCTCAATCCAAAATCTACTGAAGTCAGTCAATAAAAAGTCTCACTTTGAATGCAAAATCAAACTGTTCTTATTAGCATGTTAGAAGAGCTCTGGCTTACAGTCCGCACTGTTGCAGTGTGGAAAAGCAGAGCACAGCAAAAGACCTGTCAAGAAGCTGAGATTGTCTGTAACAGCCTGCAAGTGAGCTGAGCTCACAGGTAACGTACTGCACTTCATCACCCCCTGTAATGTGTCACTCTAACAAGCACTGGGGCCTGGGAACCTTTGAGGTGCTTTAGAGGTTACCTCAGAAAGTGTAACTATCAAATCTAATTAATACACCCTCTGATTTGGACGCAAGCCCCGTAGATAAGCTCACGTATTAATATGCAGTTTCTTATGCAGCTGTGCATATTTCATGTGCTGCTCAGATAACGTCGTGCTGCTCTTACTAGTTGTTCCACGGTCTACGGTATCAATAAAATAACACATGCATCGCATCCTGCTGGTAGTTTTGTAGTCAGCAGTGTACATGGATCAGAAAACCAGTGCAGCAGCCGGCGACAAGCACTAATATCCTCTAAATCATCGCTAGGTTGTTCTTTTACGCATGACATCCACTGTAGACCTTAGTCAAGGGTAACCACCTGTGAAAAAGATTTACGGTGCCTTGCAAAATAATCTCAGTGCTGGTGCTCCGCAGAAAACACCCATAGCACCACCTGAATCGAGAGCCCAGCCAAGCAGCAGGGTATCTTGTCCTGTCTACCCATGTGCCCATCCACGCGTTTGGATACCGTTTTGCTGGTGTTTATTTTGTGTGCTTAGGATTCTTCTACATCTGAAGGAAATGTGTTGCAATTATTCTGTCTCAAAATTTGCCATTTTCTACTACATCTAATTTCGTGTAGGATGTAAGAGAACTGCTGTGGTCTCCTCTGCCCTTAGCATCCCTGCCTGAAAGGCCAAGATGAGGAAACTGATGTACGACTGCAAAGATCTAAAATCATGCAGTAATTTTGTCTGCATCTGCATCCCCACTGGTGAAGGGGGAGCGGGATCCCAGTGTGACTCCTAGACTTGGCTCCCGTTACTTTGCCATTGCATCACTGTTTTCCTCAGAGGGTTTCTGGTTCAGGTCAAACGCTGCTAAGTACAGCATTTGCTAAACCAGTGGGTGTTGAGCAGCCAGCAGGAGCTTGATGGAGACCAAGTAAGGGAGTGCGTTGCACTTGCGATTGAATCCCATGTGACTGCTCTATCTGACTCTTCGTTTCTCATTAATTAAAAATCATTAATTATTTTTATCGAACACAGATGAAGGGAATGCTTGTGGATGGTGAGTGAGAACAATGGCAACGTATTCTTTACACAAGTAACTGGCCATTGCTTTTTAGACAGAGTTCCATGTAACACGCGACTGCGATCGCTGTATACAGCTCTGTGTGCATCAGAGGGAAAGGGTGGCCTTCTGAGTCCTAATGACCAGCTGTCCCAGCCCTCTGAACATCATGTCAAGATTTCATCTCGCAGACATTACAGAGTAGATGAGAGGGAAGCTCTGGGATTGTTTTGCAGTTGTGAGTTCGCTAATGGCTCCCAGTCACTGCAGGGTAGAGCTGATAGGCTCTACAGCAGCATAGGTATGAGATTAGAGAAGTCTCTTCTTGCTCATTTCCTCCTAGTCAGGGTTTGGACTGCCCACTGGACCACGAAGCAGCATAACAGCAGTTCTGACTGCATACTGTTGAATTGCTTGCAGTTGAATTGCTTGTCACTGTCTGGGCATTGCGAGTCTGTTGGGTGATATCTTAACCTGCGGATGAAGGGACTCGAATGAGTTGTCCTGCTTGCTATGGTTTTAGTTTTCCACAGACTCACTTGCTGTCCTTTCTGACAGCACCGAAGTCAGGTCCTGTGACGGTCTGTATACGCCAGGCTCCACTGGCTGCTCAGGAGTCAAATGGGAGCAGGATTCTTTCTTCCCTTTACAGTCTGGGCCAAAGTCTGCTGCTGGCCTATATTCCTGGAAAGGTGAGGAGCACAGATGGACCTTCAGTGTTCTGAAGGTCTCCACATGTAATAGTCTTCGTGTAAGTTGGGGATCTGTAGCATTTCTCCTCAGAGAGTTGTGTAGTTGAGTATGAAGAGCTATAGATTTCCTCAGGTGCTGCTGTACTGCATAGACATGTTTGTACGTGCACATGTGCAGCTAGACACCTTCCTGTTAATTTCCTGGTGCTTTGCCTGTGCTCACCCCCGCTTAGCTCCGCACTGAACCCTGCTCCTTTTCACCTTCCCTTTCATTGCTGCTTTAGCCACGTGCCTGGTTTTCTGGAACAGCAAAAGGCATTGTCTGCCTTGCTGATTCCCAAATAACTCACTGCAAGTGCCCGTCCACGGGGATGCTCAGTTGTACTGGTGAATCAGGATTTATTTGCTTTTGAAGTGCTAATACTAGAGAGGAGGAGGAGCTGTTGTCTTTAGCTGCCTTGAGGACGTCATTTACTATTTTAATACATTGCTGTGGATTGGGATTGCTGAAGGGCAGAATGGCAATGTCCTCTTTGATCCAGATGAGTGGTTCTGTAGGCGGTGGTCATTAGAAAGGAGAAGCAGCTCCATCCATTCTATGATTCCATCTGTAGGGAGCTGCAAAGCTGGTTTGTATTAGGCCAGGTTTTCTATGCAGGCTGTGTCAAAGCCTGGCCCAGTGTTTTCTGCCTTCCTGTCTCTATCATGCTGCCTTTCCTTGCTGTCTACAGGGCTAACACTCAAGCTTCCAGCACCCTATGCCTTGGTTATTGCAACATCATTTGCTCTGGCCCTGAAAATCATGGCATGGCTTCAGCCAGGGGACACATCTTTAAATGAAATGCTCCCCACCTGATTACGCTAAAGCCTTCAGCTTGCAGATCTTGCTGCCTTCACCTTACCTCACTGCTGCCTCTAACTGAGGGTGATGCCAGTCTCCACTTCTGCCTGCAGCCTTTGCCATGGAGTGCTTTTGGTGGTGTCTGTGTGGCCAGCATGCGTGCATGGAAGCTGATTCCCAGTTTCTAGGGAATGCCTGTTAGTGGACACCGATGCTTTCCTGAAACAAAAGGCGCATCCTTTTGCAGGGCAGGCAGGTGGGTTAGGCTGACTTTTGTCTGCCTTTAGCGTTTGTACCTTTGCAGGTACTGAACTTGGTCGTTCTCTGCAGCAAGGACCAGTGTTTTGTAAATACCTGAATGCTGATGAGAGCAGCGGTCTCCTGGACTATGACTGGACAGCTGAAATGCTGAGCTAGCACAAGCAGTAATTAGTGAAGTAGTGTGGGAGCAGCAGTAGAGAGCAGATAGTCATCTGCCTGGTGGAACAAAAATGAGAGAAGAAAAGGTGGTAGACGTGAAGGAACCAGAAAAAGGAAGGAAATAAAGGCTGGAGTCAAGGTAGGGGAGGGACTGAGAGGATTAACTAGAGGCGATTTACAGAACCACAGGTAGGGGGTTCTTGCAAATAAAGTTGAGTTGTTTTTTTGCTTGATGGGTGCACAATACATTAAATCATTTGCATAACATTCCCAGGCCCTCCAGCTTAATCCTTACAGTTCTGAATGATTCTTTGTTTGAAGGGGATTAAATTCTCTAGCGAATGTAGGGCCAGTCTACTGGAAGAGTTTATACCAACAAACTGGAAGGGTTTGTGTGGTGGGAGTTACACAGCTGATTAGATCTTAAATATGCGGCCCTCTGTGTCAGGACTTTGTTAGGCTTTACTGTACTTGTGCAGCGTTGATCCTGTATTGTTCTGAAAGAGGAGACGAAGGAAGCGTAACTTGCCGTCACTCCTGGTTTGGTTTCCTCCTGGACAGGAGTGCTGCAGAAAATTAAGCGTTTTATGATTAGCTCATTTTTATTAAATCCTGGAAATCTGCAAAGCAAGGTACTGTCTTGGGACACCCTTCTGCTTTGAAAATAAAACATGTAAGCTGTCCTTGTGCCTTCCCCCTGAAAATACTCGAAATACTGCCAGGGTTGTTCTGAAACTTCAGGCTTCTGAAGCTTGCACAGTGTCCACAACAAAACCAGTCTGTCCTGCTTGTTAGAAATCAGGGACTCCGGTCGTGCGGAGCTGTTGCAGGACGTAGCCTTTTTCTTGGATGTCTGGATGTGTCCTGCGTGTAGCGTTTGGAGAACCTGTCGCTTATCCTGCTCTGCTTTCGCTCTGCTTTCACTTAGGTGTCTGTGTGGCATCATCTCTGTGTTGTGAGCAGCTTTTACGGAAAGGAAATTGGGGGAATGAACCGGATGACTAGGAAGTCAGGCAGGCGCTCTGAATGAAATGGTTCGTGGCATCGTAGCGCTTGATGGTTTTCTTAGCTTACCCTCTGCGCTTCTTGTCTTTGCATGCATACCTGTGTCTGCCAGTGACAGCGGACATGGCTGTGCTCTGGAGAGAGAACCAGAGACGATTCATCGTGTCGTACAGCACGGGGTTGCTCTTGTCTCGGGGGGCTGCTCGTTCTCAGCTTCTCATCTCTCGTATATCCGTATTGATTTAATCCACATCCAACTCTTTTTAGAGGCAAGCAAAACAAACACCAAACTTGCAACTCCCCCAGGTATTCGTAAAAGCGGCTCAAATGAGAAGATTATTTCTCAATCAAACCAGCTCTAAATTCAGTCAGAGAGCTGATTATTACAGGGTCTTTAAAACCCCGTCTATGTAATCCTTGCTCTGCTCTGCTTTCTCTCTTAATCCTACACATACTCTTCCTAATTCCACTGTACTCAGTTTACTGGTTCGTTAGTCTATTTGGCCACGGGCTACCGACCCTGTTCAGGGTGGTTTGCATCGGTCTGAGGGCACAGGTGGAACCTGAGGAGTTGTAATGCCGGGAGAAAAATGTCACAAGGGCTTGAACTGTGAAATGCAGCTGGGTCATTCTGTGATCCTTGCGGTGCCGGCAGTGTTGGAGGAGTTTTCCTGAGAAATGAAATGTACCGTCTTGGAACGCTGCTTACCGTTAACTTCTGTCTTCGGGAGCCGCATGCCCAGGGGAATGTCTTGGTTTTGCAGATCGCCTCTGCTTTGAGGGGTTCTCTTCATTAACCATGGCCAATTACGTGTTTTTCTCCTTTGAGAAAGGAGGGGAAAGCAGCAGCAGAAGAAAAAGCACACGTGCTCTGAAGCTGTTTGCACTGGCTTGAAATATTTAAGGCCTTGCGTGTTACAATGTCTTGCGATTTAAAATGTGGTCTGAGATGTAAAACAAACCTTTACTCTTTTTAGTGTTCTGCTTGCACACCTGTGTTGGCCTGTGCCTTCGTACACACCTTCCCACTAAATGTGGGGGCATCTGCTGTTAAAGGCAGGTCAAAAGCGCCTTGGTCTGGGTGATCCTGCTGTGGCAGGGGGATCGGACTGGATGATCTTTGGAGGTCCCTTCTGATACCTAAGGATTCTGTGGACTTGCCAGAGCTGCAGTTAGCTTTGTGCTTTTTTTGAAGTAGGATTATTAAAAGCTGGGGTCCGTGTGGTTTCCTCCCAGCACTGTTTGCAGTAACCAGAGCTCATTGTGCATCTTGTAGAAAGAGATGGAGAACCAGGCCCTTAGCTAGGTGACCTGCAGCGTGTCATGACAGCTGCTGAGAAATTCCCTTTCCCGAGAACAGCAGTGTGACCATCTCCTTCACACAGAGACAGCAAACTTTGTTCTGCTGGTTTTGCGTTGCAGTGACAACACGGAACTGTAGTCTCAGGCATACAATTGTCTAAAAAGTTATCAGGTTGGCAGTTGAACTGCTAACGACTTGACTGGCACCAGTGTCTGCGCATGACCTTCTGGCTTGGCGATGGAAAGCGGCAGAGCATCCTTCAGGTCAAAGGGGGAAGTGCTTGAACTGCATCGGACGATCCTGTGGGCACCACTGACAAACCTGTGTGCATACACAGGCGGGTGCCTCGGGTGACTAGCAGTGACTTGTTCAGCTGAGATGAGTTGGCTGCAAGTCTGAAGGTTTGCTCCTGGCTTGTTCTAGTTGTATCCAAGGTCAGAACTGGGTGATTATTCTTAAAAACCCATGAAAATGGTGACTAGGTTTTACAAAGTGTTGGTTTCTGGTGCAGCCAGCTACCCTTGAGAATGGACCGCAGGGGAGCAGGATTCTAGGATCTTGTGTCTCACGATTTGCAGGGGATGGGGAGCTGAGGCTGGATGAGAAATAGCAAGCAAGAGGCCTAAATATTATAGTGCATCTACTAGAATATCTAACAACTTCCCATTTCTGTTGGCCCTGGCTCAGGCAGAGCATCAGTAGTCTCTTGCTGTTGTCTCTCGTTGTAGAAAGCAATGAGGGAGGGACAAGGACCTCATGTTTTATTGCTACCTGCTATGCCTCTGAGCCTGTATAAATGGTGCTTTCATTGAAGACTGAGAATTCCAGGTTTCCAAAGATACAGACTTTCACTTCTGGGCTGGATGCCCTTTGGGTATGAAGTCCTCTATGTCACTACCCCTTTGATTAGCTTTGCTCTTTGGCACTGTTCTGGAGCTTAGTATTTGGGGCCTTCTTACACTGAAGACTATCATCTTTGGTGTGTAGGGTAAGGCTGGGAAAAAAAAGGTTAGATTGAAGAACTCCTTATTCTGAAGATCTCATTATGGATCTGAAAAAGAATTTGGGAGATTAAGCAGTATTCATGCAACCTGATGCGATGATTTGCGTCCAAGTCTTCCTCTGCTGTGAGTCAAGCTAGCCATTCACCTTCGTGGTCAGGGACAAAACAGGCTTCAAAAGCACATGCACCTTGACTTGCATAGACCCATTGCCAAGAGTTTATCATTCTTGAGTCCCCTTTGTAATCAACAGCATAGCCCAACAAGGAGAACAGGTCACTAATCAAATGAAAGGACTGTTCCAGTGCAGCCTAAGCCAGTCTATGCCAGGGTTACTGCGGGTCCCCTGTTTCTCCCCTTCATGCTGTAATCAATCAGTGGTTGTTTCCCGTTTGACTTGGCACTAGGGTTATGTGCCCCCCCAGTGGTTGGTTCAGGTTGACAGACCAGCAGGCGGATGTAGTTGAGTGAGTGCAAAAGATAACACATATAAAATTCTGCAGCTGGAGGCAGAGGAGACAGGAGGATGCTAATACCTGTGACTTGTGTCAGAATCTATTGGTGTGGCGTTAGATTTTCTGAGGCAGCATTGAAAATCTGTTTCTCTCTGTTGGTCCAGAGGGTTTAGGGCTGTGTGTGTGAGATGCCTGATGTGAAGCAATGTGACGAGTACTCTGCCCATCATCTCTCATCAGAGAAACAGATGATGAAGTCAGCTCAGGACTCAAGTTTCATTATTCTTCTTCCATACCTGTTTTGTCTTGTTAGCTGATGTCACTGCTGTGAGTGGGCTTGAGAAGAAAAATGTCAATGTGGACAGGACAAACTGAACTGAAGTCTTCTTAATTAACCTTCTGCCAACTCCCTGAAAGACTCTGGAGAAGCAAGCGTGTGTAGCAACTACATTCACAGAGGTCAGGGTAGTTTTCAGTGCCTCTTAGGCAACACGCAGCTAGATGTGGAAGCTGGCACTGTTCTCATGTTTGGATACCTTTTGCTCTGGCTCTTCTTGAAGCTTTATTATAAGAAGGTCGAAATCATAGAGTTTGCTGGGGTTCTGCTGTTTTGCTCACTATCTAAATTGTCCCGGTGACTTTATTATGCAGAAGAACATGAGCAAGGAAGGTCTGAGTATAACGGAAGGGAGAAAATGGTGCCTAATCAGCACCTGAATCAGAGAAGCGTTTAGTTATCTGACACCTGCTTGGCTTGCCAGCTAAAAAATGATGTCATTACCTCAGATGCATGCCTACCACCCCCCCAGATGTGTCAGTGGGATTGCGAAGCTGGAAAGCCTTGGAAAGGTTCACAATTTTCCGTGCAAGTGCTCTGGAGCTAGGGGGCAAATCCCCATGCTCACAGCTGCTTACAAATGCTTATAGCCTAAAGCACTGATTTAAGACAGTGATTATAATCAGATGGCAGACTTCCCGTTAGAACACAAGGTAGACTTTGTTTATGAAGGTTTCTAGCATTCGTTTTAATGGCTAAGAAAAGCTGGCTGATGGTTTAGAACTAATCAAGTACTTGTATAAAAGCTGTCTTATCCACAGCCCGTGCAGGCATTCCGCATTCACTGGAGTTTAAATTTCTGGTGGATCTTCTGCTATAGCTATATAGCAACCTAATATTCCTGTCACAACAGATTTGCAAGTGACCCAGAAACCTAAGAAGAAAGCAAAGCTGAAAGGCTGCTCTGGGCAGCACTGTTCCCTTTAGTGACTTAATCTTTAAGGCTGACTCATTGATAAAGTTTTCTGGATGCAAATTCTCGTCAGGCTTTATGAAGAAATCAGGTATGTGGAAGAGTAAATGCTGGGTTGTTACGAAAGGCAGCTAATTCTCAATGTGTGGTAACTAGTCTTGATTGGCTTTCATGACAGTTGGGCACAGCTCTGGAGACAGTATTTTGTCAGAACCTCTCTAAAGAAGAGGGTTTCTAGAGGTCCAGGAATAGGACAGACTATGCATTACATCTCGGCTATGCAGAGTAAGCCAGGCGGCTCCACAGTGGCAAACGGCTGTCCTTATTGAGAAGCCTTTTCATGAGCTGGTCAGTGGCCATGGAAAACTTCCTCGGGTTACATGGCTAAATATTACAGGCATGGTTGACACGAACAGACCGTCTGCATTTCTGCTTAATGCACCTGGCCAGAGCTGAGAGGGTAGCCAATTCCTGGTTCCTGTGTCCTGTGAACAAATAACTTCAGCCTGAGTCCTCTGCAGAGATTTCTCTTGACTCCGCGGAGCTCTGGATCTAACAGGAGGTCAGAATTTTTGGCAGTGTTTGTAAAGCCATTCAGAAAGACTGTGTCCCAGTCAGTCTGTCAGAGCTATCTGGCAGTGACGGTGTGTAAACAGAAACAATACATTCCCCTTCTGTTCGGGAGCTTGGGAACTTAACAAAAACACAACAAGTATCTAAAACAAATAGAATATTCTTTCAAAACACAGCTCGGGAGTTGGTTCCCTGAAGGGATGGTCCCGTCTCCATCTTCTAGTGATGTGCAGTCTCTGCCTCAGATTTTTTCTCTGGTTGGGAGGCTCAATTGGATCACTTGTCACTTCCTTTTTAAAATGAATCACTGTCTTCAGAGCCATTCAGGGACTGAGATTGAAACCCACCAAGTTCATGTTGTTAGAAACTCTTTGCTTTGTTGACACCATGTCTGTATACTGTTTGGTCCTCAGAGAGAAAGCACTTGGCTCATGACTAGATGATGGGAAGAAGGATGGTCTTCTAGTAAAGATACCCTGGTCAAGCATCTGAGGCTTGGCACAGCCTTTCTGAGGTCTTTTAATGAATGTGCTGCTAATTGCTTTGTGCCTTATCTTCCCGTGATTAAAAGTGAAGGAGAGAGCCCTTGCTGTTCTTAGGATATTCAAAGCATAACTGAATGAATGCATGTGAGGTGATCACGTTTTCTGGAGATCATTTGCCCCGTAGAAATCAATGGCAGATTTAATGATCCTTATGAGATTAATATAAATTTGATGCCAGTTATTCCTCAAGTACAAGTGATTTAAACATAGCAAATTAGTACCGAACATGAATCGTTTCTCTGCCGCTGAATGTGAGCGGTTGGGCACACCATTGTCTGTTAGAGTGTGGGTAAATGGGTAGAAAGACATCTCTGACACTTGTTTGATGGATCAGGTACAATAGAATGATATAATGAGAGCTGTTGAAGGAAATACTTTCCAAATAATTTGCTCAATAAAAAGCACTGGGAAAGGCTGGCATTTGCCACGTTCCCAGCTCTAATTCAATGAATTCTGGTTTTGATAGTGACAGTGCAGCTGATGAGGGTGGCAAATGCCTTGCAGGAGACTCGAGAAGATTAAGCAATTATGTGAAAAGATGTCGTCTTCTATTGAACAATTATCCCAAAATCACATCGCTTCCAATCCTGAGCACTACTTAACTACCCATTATAGAAAGGAGGAACATCTTTTAGCTTATTGACATGCTCGTATAGCTCCATCATACCTTTAGTTACATCATCATCATCCCTTTAGTCTGTGATACTGGCTCTTCTAGGCATTTATTTTATTCTCAAAACCAAAGCGTAGCCTCAAGGAAACTTTATCCTGCTAGTAAACTAAGGGGAGCAGAGAGCTTACCGAAACCCGTGCTGTGTGCTTTGGATTTAGTTGCAGCCCAAATATTCCTTTGCCGTGGCTGAAGCATCCTGGAAAGGATCCGCTTTTTGAATGCTCCTTTTAACTCTACCGACTGGTCTTAAAATCAGATTTATTAGTAGGGACTGTGGTTGGAGTTGGTTATCAAGACCACTCGGGGTTTAATGCGGGGGTTGAACAGGGTAGAGACAAGTGAAGAAACACGTACTAGATATTGGGCAGCAGATGGAATAATAAGGAATGAGTAACACTGGAATTTGCTGTGGCTGATGAAGTAATAATTCATACCTAATTTTCCCTATCACTAAAAGCAGCCCCATTACGGTTTGAATTGTGTCATTAGAAGTATTATTGATCAAGTTCTCATTAGCAGTCATTGGCACTTGACAGCTACTGTTGGGTGAGTTATCTGTGCTGTGGAACTAATACTGATCGTTGGCTTCTGATAACAAAAGGGCACCTCCATCTATGGGGCTGGCTGGTTGACTGAGTGAAATTTGTTCCATACTCTTCAAAGTTTGGAGTGAGCTTGAAGACGCCCAGCTGTTTGAAGTCATTTAAACATTACAGGCTGAGTCTGTTTCCTTCATCATCTCAGGAATAATAGCACTGCTTGATGTCGTCAGTGCCTCAGTCTTTCAAAGATTAATTGGAGTTTGGTGAACAGGCACCCAAACACCTGAGGTCAAGTGTGTTACAGAAGGACAATTCATGCTCTCAGACAGCTTTGCTGAGAGTAGGAATAGGAGAGGATTTTCGAGTTTGACTCCACAATGGCATCAAATCTCTAAAGCAAAAATACCATAAATCTCGTGTCCACTGCAAGCTGTCAGCCTTGAAACCATTGCTAAGTGCTACCTCTCCCTTTGCTATCAGAACTACTTCTGCATGGTTTTGGCAATCAGTCTAATAATGAATATGATTCTGATTTAGTAAGATCAGCTACACAGAGAGGAAGGTCACTTTAAAGCACCCAACATTTTCTACTTCTCTCAAAATAAGAGTATACTCACTCAGAGTAGTTCTTACGCATCTCCTAGTATGCTGCTTTTTAAGTAGAAAGATGACATCTGTGTTGTTGTATTAATAAATATATATTGTTATATTACATATTCTGTTGTATATTTGCTATATGGTATGTAATATAGTTAATATCATATTAATTATAGCCCTGTGTTTAAACCCGCAGCCATGCTTTGCCGTGGTTTGGTTCTAGTGCCTGTGATAGAAGGGCGATTAGGGATCACGGCTGTTTTTCAGTAAAGCCCTCTTGCAAACCCCACAGCTGTGTGACTGCTAAAACCTTTGGTCACGCTGTTAAAAAGCCGGGGAGCAGTACAGATTGAACTTCCCCTGAGGACATCTTAGGATGTCTCTAGGGACACAGGCAGGTCACATTCAGTCTTCAGTCTCTGTTTGGAGTAAAACCTGTAGCTTGCTGCAGCGCTTCTGAAAAAACAGTGCTGTTGCAAACGAGGGAGCCCAGTGCGTTCTTGCTGGCACGATGCACTGGGTGATGAAGATGGAAAGGGGTAGCCTTGGCTGCTTCAACCTCTAATGATGCGGTTACCTTCTAATCCTACTCTATTAACTTCAGTAGCTTTGGCACCAGCTGAGGGTCTCTTCTGGAAATGGGGTTTCTGCCTGTGTAGGGCTGGTTTATCACGCCTGCCGTGGCCGTGTAGGAACACATCTTTCACTTTGGACATTGGAAATGTAGATTAGATCATGAATTGAGGGCAGGGTGGTAACGAAGTCCCAGCAGATTGATGTATTGTACTAACTTTATCATGATAGGAAAGCTTTGAGGAACTCCAGTGTTTTGGAAGAGGGCAGACTGTAAAGAAAGACAAGGGAAAGGCAAGAGGGTCAAGGAAAGAAAAGCATCTGCAGCTCTGGAACTGAGGTACTGGTAGGATAAAAACCCTGTGGTTTCTACATTGTCACCTGTTCTTTGTTGTCGTATGGTATGTAAGGAGGAAGTGAGGCTTCATGTCCTCATTAATATTTTCTCCCTCATGCTCTTTCTACATCTCAGGATGACCCAGAACAGCTTTCAAGTGCATGTGTTTGAACAGTCTCAGGAAGTCATCTCTCTGAAAAACAGCTACGTGTAGTCTGTGTGACCTGAACCCTTGCTTAATGTGGGCTTAGAGCTTACATTACAGCTGCTTTGGTGTCGCAGGTGATCTGTGACTCTGCAGCTCCACTTGAGAATTGAAAAATTTAACAGGGCAGCTACCGAGGTGACTATGTGAGAGATCACCCAGGAGTGTCACGAGGGTGCTCCACATAGTAATTCAGCCCTTACACCACAAGTGGAAGCGGAAAGAAGCGTGGTGTGGTTTTGCCTAGCAGACTGCACTGAATTCCCTTATGAGCACAGAGTAAGGAGCACTGGTTTTCGTTGCAGGGGGAATTCTTTTCAGGCACGTTCAGTGTGGACAATTTCAGTTCATCAACTGCAGCAACAGAAAGTAAAAAGCCAGGCTAACAATTTGCAGGCAGATGCTAATTCCCAAATTGTTCATGCAACATGGAATGTAATTTGAAGTGATTACAAAATTAATGCATTAATACAGAAAAAGCTTTGGAGAGAAACAAATCAGAGAAACAGGCATAAAAGAATTAGCTGTAGACATAATTGGCGAAGCTGTGCTTTGTTCTCAGCTGGGGGGAAGAGTAAAGTAGGGAGAGATTGTACAGCACGTTTCAGAGTTACGGTGTAAGAAAGCAAAACCCCAGGATGAGTTTAGATGCTGTGTAGACAGGGAGCCAAAGGGCACGGGCTGGTAGTGGGCTCGGGCGGTCGGGGTCGCTGTTGGATTCAGTGGTCCAACCTAAACGATTCTGTGATTCTAAAATGAAGCAAAGTGTGGAGCTTCAGAAAATCAGCTGCTTTGGAATGAAGGGGCACGCAAAGTGTCAGGCCATACATGTGGGAAAAGAGCTCTTACATGAGCGAGGAAGACTTTCCAGGTGCATGAGGACTCAAAGCCTGAAAGCAGGATTGTGTCGAACAGACTGTTTGCAGTGAATCCCAAGAGACTTCATACTGAATGATGATAATTGGAAAATCAACAGACAGGGTTGGGAGACCCTGTACTGCCTGGTGTTTTTTTCCAGTGAGTGTGTGCCTGTCTCCCTTACTGCAGTTAGCAGACAAACAGCCTGCCCTCCACTGCCCTGGTTCGCAGCTTGGAGTCAGGCCGTTCTTTCCCCACACTGCAGCTACTTCATTTGCAGAGTATCTGATTGTTCTGTAACACCTTCCAAATCGCTTCAGTGACGCTGGAGGACGGGCTCAAAATGCTGTCTGCTCTAGGAACTGTGTTTGTTAAGACGACAGGAGCTGACAACCTTGGCATTGCCAGAAAACTCACTGCAAAGGAGCTTCTTGGTTTTCCTGCCCGGGTTGCTCTTGTGATTGTCACAGGGCAGGAGGAGTATTCTGATGAGCGTCCTTAAGCGATGCGCTTCATTCCTGCTGAATTCCTGTCCCTGCACTCATTTGCTTTGCTGCGTGCACACGTAAGAATCAGAAACAGCAGAACCAGGTGTAGCACGCCGGAGTTTGTACTGGCCCAGCAAACTGGCTCAGTTATAACTGAGGACTGTTAGGTTGTATAGCTGTCTCCCATGAGAAAAGAAATGTGATGCTGCAGGAGCTGTGGTGCCAACCCACGGTCTGGTCAGGAGCGGTCTGCTCACTATCTTCTTAAGTTGTCAGCTGCTAAAAGTAATTGGAAATTGAAAAGATGTTTTTGTTAAAGGTTCTAAACCTCAGAGTTCCAAAGAAAAGCTTCCAGCAATCTAAAAGCCCCCTCCTCTTGATGTGTGAGCTTTCACTCTACCACAAATGTGGTGTGAAGATGAGCTAATTAATTTCATGAGGTTCCTTAATGAGATGAATGCCTCACTGAGCGACAGAGCAAAGTACAGGCAATACGTACGAACACGAATCACCCAGATCTCTAAAAGCTGAGGTTTCTTTTCTCCTCTGGGCACGGGAGACTGCACCACTGTCTCAGCTTAACCTTCCCCCCTCCTCCACTCAGTGGGCTGCAGAACATGTGTTGCAGAAGAATAGATGACTGGTACCTGAAACTAGGCTGCACTGTCCCGAAGGAAGTGCCTGTAGTGCCTCAGCTTTCCTGGTTTTCCCTCTGGTTCTTTATTTCTTGTCAGAATGGAATAATCAAGCACAGCCTTTACAGGAGCTACATTTCATTCCGCTGTGTCTTGCTTTATTCTACTGTGTTTTACCCAAGTTTCGAGGAAGAGATTTTCAAGCTGTTTTCAGTGGTAAAGGTTTTAATGTCCAAGGTGTGTGAAAGAGGAGAAGGCAGTGCGTGATAACACTGAGACGGGAATGGGGAACTTTCATCCCGTGTCAGCTACTAAATGAGACCCAAACGGGCTGTGGGGTGAAGAAATGGGAAGCTTTGATTGAAGCGGGATCTGCAAGCTGATAAGCTTCCTCTTTGCCTGCTCCTTTCCGCAGAGCTGATTGCTCCAGAGCTAATGTCTATGCGTGTGATTAGGAGCTGAGCCTGGCTATTTCTATTTTCAGCACAGGTAGAAGTACCCTTGGTGCTCTGGGCTCATACAGCTCTCTCGCATCTCAAAGCATTTCCCAAGTTCAGGTGAACCCTCACGGTAAACGGAAATGTAAAATCCAAGGTGCTCTCGTGCCAGACCTGGAATTGTAACCCCAGCTGTTTAGTGCTGAATGGAAGCTGAACAGCTTCAGACTGAAAAGGCCCAGAGTTGGGGAACCTCCACCCCTGAGGATATTTAGATACTGACAGGGTAAGGTCCTGGACCTTTGAAGTTGGCTCAGTATGAAGCAGAAGCTTGGAGCAAAAGGCCCCAGAGGTCTTTACCTCCCTAGATTAAATAAATTAAATCTAAGTGAATGCATAATTCTAGGTAAAGCATCCTGCCATGGTCTGTTGGTATTTTAATGACAGGGGGGTTGTTTTTTGGGATTGCATTTCTTTCTTTGCCTAAGAATGATGCAGATAGGAGTTTGTTTGGGTTTTTAGGGTCCCCATTGAGACACCAAGTGCATTAACTTAAGGACAAAATGCAGACTCTATTCTCATTCAGTTCTTGACTAATGGAAATGCAAGATGCACTCAAAAAGGCTGAGATTTGTGAAGTGATGCTAATCCTCAGGAACCCCTTTCCCCGTCTCATCTCTCTTCCTCTTTTATTTAGAAAGCAAGCATTTTAAGAATTCACTCTCGCTCCTGGGACGGACTAGAGCTTATTCCTGGGAAGGCGGAGGTTGGTGTTCCTCCCTCTTTGCAGCGCAGCCCACAAGCAGTGACTCAGCAGCCCACAAAAAGCCTGAAGATGTGGCAACTTCCTCACCTTTAATAGAAAACGCAGTAGCTGCAGCTCTTCGGGTCTGGTCAGGATGAGGCTTCTGGGGAATGGGGCTTCTGCCAAAGCTCAGACGGAGAGAAAAGGCTGTAGGTAGCAACCTGTCCAGTTGATGGATGTCCGCGGGCTGCTGAACTGGGAGTTCCGAACCGGCAGTGCGGGGGTGCACTGCCCTCTTTTGGCTTCTGCGAGGAACAGGGTCAGGCCCAACCACTTGGTGCTCCAGGGGTTTCCCACGCGAGTCCAGAGTAAGGGCATGCGGTCCGTGTGCCCTGTTCTCTCTTAGGGAAACTCTTCTCCCCGCAGCTCTGAACTGTCTTTGTGTGGCCATTCATATTCAGTAGGATTAGTGGGGGGAACAACTGAGTCTTGTCTGCACTGATGTCTCGGTCTGGTGGCTGCTTGTCATGAGCCCGTGTCATATCGATCCAGCCCCATTCCTAGGACTGTGGTGGTGTTAAAAATTCAGATAATGTGAGTAAAAGCCATTAAACTGGAATTAGTCAAAAGGGAGAAAGCTGAACAACAGTTAATACAGTTAACATCGTTAATGGTGTTAGTGCATTAGCACTAACTTGGGTTTGCTCTGTTGGACACAGAGGGGGGCACCAGGACCGATTCGTTGTCATTCAAACAGTCCCGTATTAATGAAAATCCATGTTTGTTGCACAGTCCCTGAGATGGAAGCATTGCGACGCCCGCCGTTAGGACTGTGATGATCTCTGAAAACAATAACTGCTTGGGATTCTACAAGCAAGAAACCAGAAGGGGTTTGTGTGATGACTCGAATGCTTAGTTATTGAGACCCATAAAGCTTTTTCACTTAGTACAAGGTGGTTATTGCAGGCAATCCAGGAAAGGGGAGGGCTGAGCTGCAGTGACCGTGGAACATGGACTCGCGTGGAACAATCAAAAATAGGGTTTTAAAGCTTGTCATTATCAGTCAAAAACCTTTAACAGATTATGAAAACCAGTGCCGTAGAACCATCAAAACAGGATGCTCAGCATAGTCCAGGCACAGAAAGTAGAGGATTGGACAGTTTGAAAAGGAGATGGTGAAGGCCGTAGGTTTCTTGAATTCTGTGACACGTGCTGGGCAGGGTTGCAATCCAGCCGTCTTACTCGGTGCACAGGGTAACGGCGCTGTGCCGGCGTCTGTAAGAGTCACGTGAAAATGTGTCAGCCTAGCCAGCTGCTGCTGTTTGCCCTTTGGGGCACAGGGGAGTGATCTGTAAAAACAGATGCAATGCCTGTCCTTGTTGGTTATTTGTTTTCCCTGGTTAGCACACGTGTGTGGGGGGCTCAGTGGCTTCTCAACGCTCTTTGTGCAGCCTCTCACAAGCACACGCTGTGCGAAGGAGGGAGATGGCTCGTGCTTTTGGTGATTTAAAGGTTCAAACAGGACGCTTTGTGCATAAGAGCTGCCGACACCTCGTGTGGATTTGGTAACTGACGCCTGCCACTTTCTGGTGATGGGTACAATAGGGAGGCAGACACAGTCCTGAGATAAACGTTTCATCCCGAATGTTTCCCCAGCCGTTTGAGCTTGTTTTGGACTTCTCTGGACAGTGCAGTTATTCTGTAGAACCCAAGAAGCAACCTGCAGAGTTCAGGAAGTGCTTGGTTTTGTCCCTACCCGGAGCCTGGATGAAGGGGACTTTCACAGTCTCTCTCTTATTGTGTAAGGTTTTGTTGATGCTACATTCACTTCTTTCTGTGCTGTAGAAGAAGGCTAGATGATTCTCCTAGGTAACTACAAAATACAAGTGCCATCGGCTGTTCCCTTCTGTGGCCACTTTTGGCCTGCAACGGACTCCTGCAGTAATGAAGAGATTTTTCTCCAGCCACCAGACAGCTTTTTATTTCAAACCACATTCATTAAGTTGTCAAATGCAATTCTCCACAGCTCTTCTATTCGGGACACTGTGCAACCTCAGCTTTCAAAAATATTGGCAGATGGTAATTTTTCTCTCTTAAAAGATCGTCTGTGGCCATCTGATGTTCTGCTGACAAGAGACTGTCTTCCTGCTCCACGAGCACGGAATCTTTCCTATGTGCAAACAAGAATTCCCCGTCAGAGCCTTTCACCACACCATTGCTCTTGCCTCAGAACAGCCAATAGCTGAGGAAGAGGGTACTATCCTCTTGTGGGAACTCTGTGTCCACTGTCCAGGTCTGGACTGAGGCTGGATCTTGGTGGCACTGTCTAGTGGTCGTGAGTATGGTTTTATTCGGGGGGGACTTGGACTGTGTCACATCTGCCTGTCAAGAAAGTGCAGGCTGATTGAATGGGTTTGCATGAAGGAGAACCTTTTCATTCTGAAGTTACTGAGTTACGGTTGCAGGATTACTTGCGCTCAGACCTTTTTCTTGTGTCGAATGCTCACTTCTAGGTATTTCTGAGAGCATTCCAAACCAGGTCATCATTCAAAGGCAATTTTTAATTCATTTCCTTTCGTGTTGAAAGGGTAATTGTCACTAGAGTCTTTTCTTTCCCTACAGAATTACTGCACTTTCTGAGTTAACAAGAACTTCTGGCAATAAAACACTTCACAGTGCTGATGGGATTATTGGTGTATTATTTTAATGGTGTCTTAATGAAATTGCTCTGCAACTAACCTTGTATTTTAGTTGGCATTAGAGATAGCTTCAAAACTGTCAGCTCTATCTCAGCTTCGAGTTTTCATTTAGGTGCTAATAGCTCTAGCCCAATCATTTGAGGCAGAGACTCTGGCCAAATTTCAATGACATTACTCTTGAGCGCAGTTCTACAGAAGCCCGTGTTAGCCCCCAGCTGAAGCTTGGAAAGCTTTACAAAGCCTGCTCTCTCTCCGTTAATGTCCGCATCAAGACTTGAGTTGTTCCTTTTGACATGATTTCGTCCCTAACTTATTTGCCCTTGCAGCCACTCACTGTGCCCAGCCTCTCAGTCCTGTAGAAGCAGTGAGTCTAGTTTAGTGATGCTTTTATTTCTAGAACACTGTGGAAGAAACAGGTGCTTTCCTTAGCTGGTTTCTTTTCACTTCTTATTCCAGGTCTTGAAAAAGCTTAAACAATGTGCTTCTTGTTCTGTTAAAAGCAGGGCACATTGCTTTGAAATGGTTTGTGAACTGCAGCGTCCCAAGAGCCAGGTGTTCTCTTCACACGATCTTGGTGCCTGGTAAACGGCAATGAAAAGCCAGAAGCGATGTGTAAGGTGGCACGAGGGCATTTCATCATGTGGGACTCCACAGCATTGAGTCTTGCAGTCAGTTACCAGGTATGAAACCAGATCCACAACCCTCCACAATTATGCAACTGACCTGCTGAGGCGCTGGAAAGTTTAACAAGTGTTTAGAGAATCTAGGCAGGGAGTGCCCTGCTTTTTCTTTTCTAAGAGGCAAGACATTTCTGCTCTTCCTTGCCCGTTTCCTCTTTGGCTGTGCTTCACTCAGGCTTCCTGTCAGAGATGTCACTTATTCAAGGTCTGGTGTGTGCCTGAAGCCTGTAACCTCAGCCAGGTGAAGGTCCTGGCCCCAGTCTGCGTTTCACCCCTCTTTCTGGCCAGGTGGTACAACTCCTGTTGGCAGGTTGGAAGCGAATGGGAGGACATGTGGGTGTATGAAGTGCACTTGTAGTGTTTCACACTCTTCTGTTTCGCTGACGCTGTGTGCTTCCCTGCAAAATGGTAGAGGAAAGCTGGACCAAATGGAGGTAGAGGGGCCACAATAAAAGACCGAGAGCAGTTCTGGACGTATTCTGCCTAAATCAATGAGCCTGGTGTTCAGGGTGCTTGTGTGAGGATGGCAACTGCATCCGTGGAAGCAAAACCAGATTCCTCTTGCAGAAAGTGTTCCCCGCTTTCTTCATGAGGACAGCAGAAAGGAGCCTGATTTTCCAGGGCAACCTGAGGTCAGCAGATTCTGCACCCAGAAAACACAGCCTGGTTAAGGTCTATAAATTATGGGTTGTGCTCATTTGTCACTTCTAGGAAAAGCAAATGCAGTTTCTCTATTTTCAGGGGGTGGATGATGAATGGAAGCCTCACTTTTGGTTGCAAAAGTCTGTGTTGGCTTTATTGACTTTTTTTACCGAGAAAAAGCCCAATCCATCTGAAGCATCAGGAAGTGCCGCGTGTGCTTGCTGCGCTGCTGTGAGTAAGCACCTTCTGATCACTGCTGAGCACTGCTCTGAGCAGAGAGCCCGACTTTGCTGGGGAGAAGCAGAGGCTTGGCTTCTTCTCACTCCCCATTTGTAGCATAAGATTACAATAAGCCAGACCAGTCTCCCACTTGTACTGGAAGTGAAAGGCAGTTACAACTGCCTCGTCTTACTCCCAGGTTAACAGTTTCATCCTGTAATGATGCAGTAAGAGGCAGCTGAAAAGCTGTCAAGGTAAGACTGATGGGCCACTGAGCCAACAGTGATAGTTTTGCATGTATGGATTTTTTTGTCCAGGAGCACTCTGTCTTCTTTCTTCTTCATTCATGTGAACTTTTGATGTCTACAGCAATCTGTAATGGGAAATTTCATGGTTTAAGCAGGCAGAAAAATCAGCGACTCATAGAATTGCTTGGGTTCAAGAGGACTGTTGAAGGTCAGCTAGTGTGGTCGGAGCACATTAGATGTGCTTCTGAAATCTATGTTCAGGTTGAGTTTCCTCATCAAGGAATTCAGTTCCTGTGGCCTGAGATCACAGTGGTATGAGCCCGAATGCACTAGTCAAGGACTTGCTGTAGAGGTTTCCTCCCCAGCGTTTGGGGGTTAATTTCAGAAGCACACGGGTGTTGTGGTCTGGACGGTTCTGGTGGAAACAGCAGTGTTTCCCTCTTGTTTTGACAGATTTTTCACACAGCTATCAATTTCTGCTACTTACCTAATAAACTCTGTCTTTTGGGCTTGTAACTTTGATCATTTACTTGCAGAGATCTTGTAGGTAAATTTGTTTTCTTATCTTCTCAGAAGTGTGCTGCTCTGCCTGTGAGGTGAGTGCTTAGTCAACTCTAGCTTGTCTTTGTTTATGGCATCTGTGCAGGGTGAATGGCAGTACAGCGTGCAACGGTGGGGCAGACGGTGCTGCCCCTGCACTGAGAGCTGGTCTCATAATCTACAGTCTGACTAGAGAGCCGTCCATCAACTCCCTTCCAGCTCCAGCTCTCTGTATGCCCTTGCATAAATCTGCAGCAGTTTGCAGAGCTCTGCAGCAGCTGAGATAGTACTGCTGTGAGTAGCAAAACTGATGTGTCCTGAAACCCTTCATGGGTACCTAGTGTCCGGTTATCACAGTGCAACAGATAAGGCTTCTGGAGACCATAGCTACTAATACACGGTACTAATAGCCCAAGGTGGTAGTTGGCAGATTAAAGGCAGAGTCAGCAGTGCTGGCAAGCCTGTTTAGGCTCTTAACTTTTATTGATTGAATGAGGAATTAGGTGCTTAGTGCCTCAACAGTTTGTCCCTCAACTGCCTTTCGAGGAAACAGAGATAAGAGCACTATTACACTTCAGAGGAGTGGCCTGACAGAAAATGTGTTAAGGAGCTGATGTGCTTGGATGTGACTGTGATGAGGTCAGGTGAGTTCCTTGTGCAGGTGGAAGGAAATCTGTGAGACTAGAGTGGATCTTGATTAACAGCTTGCCTTAGAGGCACAATCCAAAGTCAATGACGAGACTGTTATTAACTTCAGGGAGCTCGGATCAAGCCCATTGATTTGTGCTTATTTCTGCTCTGGTTGCTGTAGTCCAAATTAATGCTGTGCTGTGATATTTTCAAATACCACCATAAACAAAATCCACTCAAGAAGGAAGTAATAAAAATAGGAGTATCATAATGCTTGAATCATGCTGCAGAATTGATGAGTGTGAGCCATGGGGACGCTGTCCCAGAAATTAGCGTGGTAAGAGGAAGGATGATGACAAATGACAAACATTGCAGGTAATTTTTGGCGTCAGAAGCTGGATGGGCTACTTAGCGGCAGCAGATGATCTATATATTGATGTTTCGATTACTACTGCTTTCTGTTTGTCTTCTATCATGCAATCTTCAGTTTAAAAGTCACATCAGTGCTATGCCTGATGTATTTCAAAGTGTTAAATGAAAGCAAGAACACTTAATTCTAATAACACGTGTTTTCAACAGAAGCTTTCAGAAGTAAATGAGAAACACAAAAGGAGGCTGAACCCTTGTGCTACAGTGGACACATGACCCTGTTTTTCATTGCGGATACAGTGTGGTGACTTAGCTGGTCCATGATCCCTTGGGGTATTAAAGTTCATGGATTTTGAAGAACACCGTAGTTTCAAGTCATGGGCCAAGCTGTTGGGCCACCAAAGAGTTTCCTAGAGATAGATAAACACCTCTGGTAGTCATCCAGTAACAGTGGACATCTCCTGTGTAGGCTGTGTGTGTACTTACACTTTCACATCAGATAGTTCTTCAGCATCTGGTGTCTGTCCAGAATCCAGGCACGTATAATTCATGGGATGTGAATCAAGATATATCTACCTCTACCTGTCTGAGTGAGAGAGAAGGAAATGGACTGTGTGATTTTTCCAGTGCCCAAACCCAGAGAAAAATTTGCTCTGCGGTGAGGATCCTTTCATTTCAGGCTGTCTGAGAACAGATCCGTGTGCTGTTTGCAGAGCAGCACCGGTACTTATGAAAAGAATAAAGATGCTAATGCCAGGGCTTTCATGCTTTCCCAGGCAAATAGCGCTCCTAAGTTTTCAGGTCGTTCAGGGTGCTCCAGTCGCATTCCTTAGAGCTGCTAGTTTGTTGCCTGCTGAAGCATGGGATGATCTTCTTCTACCAGTCAGTGTATGTGCTGTCTCTTACAGAGGCACAAGAGGAGTGTCTCACACGCTCAGATTCTTCAGCGGTGCAGACCAAGTAACACCAAAGTTAAAGGGTAGCTACCAACAGTGCTGGATGCCTGTCTTCTGCCACTTCTGAGCGTTCTTGAACAAAACTGGAAAGGGAGTTCACTATGTGGAGATGAGTTTAGATTCACCACCAAATACAAAATGCACGGCACCATAGAAACTGGAGATGGAAGGAACGCAGCGTGCTGTCACATGCCTTCTGCTGCCAAAGCAAGATTGCTTGCTGCAGACAGCCAGGGGGTGACAGTTCAGGCCGTGCAACTCACCTGTGCTGCAAGTTCTGCCAGAGCCTGCAAAACTCACCAGTAAAGGTCATTCTCTGTGCCTTCTCGATCTCTGCCTCTGGTGTCCTCCACACCCGGCTTTTCATCTGCCACGCCACTGATCATTTGTGAAGAAGACCCTAGTTAGCCCGCTGTGGCTGACTAGTAACTTAGGATGTTTGTACTCTGGTGTGGGGAATTTGAGGCTTGCTTTTCAGCTCACCTAGGCATAGCTTCGTTTAAGTCTGTTTCAGCTGATGGCGAAGCATCCTGCCTGTTCGGTCGTGTGCTACGCGTTTGCAGAGGTAGCTGAAACACCCCATTTTCCTGACCGAGAGGGCGGCCTTGCATGCTTTTGACATTGGATTGGAACGTGTTGAAATAGATGTATTGAGCAATGGTGTCTGAAGCTGATTGCTGCTGGCTTGTGCCCGATGCCTCCTCACCACTGTATTTTTTCTTCTCTTCTTTCCATAAAGATTATGCTGCTGACTGATCCAGAAGTGGAGAGCAGCTTATTAATCAGTTCTGATGAAGGGGCCACCTATCAAAAATACCGTCTGAACTTCTACATCCACAGTCTGCTCTTCCACCCCAAGCAGGAAGACTGGATCTTAGCATACAGCCAAGATCAGAAGGTAAGAACCATCAGTCCTTTTGGCAGTACCGTGTGACAGGCAGTGGGCAGAGAAGGCAGCTAGAATCCTGCACTGTAGGAATCGCTACTTCTAGGGATGCATTTTGTCCTATTATTCAGCAATTCCCTTCAGCCTAGCAGCAGCCTCAAGAACAGTACAAGGTACTCCTTGTTCCTATCTGGCTGGCAGAGTTTCAAGTAGCCTTTGATTTTCTAAGAGAAAAGGGGCAGTAAATCAATTTCCTTTGAAGTCCAGTGCCTTCGGTGCGGGCGATTCTTCAGCCGAATGAATATGCCGTGAGATTTGTCTTGATTTTGTGCTGCCCAGCTCGAGACAACAGAACGGGACCGGACTGTAAGCGACCTCATTGTTAGACCTGTAGGAAAATCAGGCACATCAATACTCGCAGGTCCGTCATCTTACGGCTCATGGAGCGGTTTCTAGTGATGGACTTCACCGAGCTGCTGAGAAACGGGTGGAGGGAGAATATATTGTTGTTGTAAGTATTTCCATGAGGGAAGACAAAATGTGCGAGTAAGCGTTTTGGTCTAGTGAAAAAACTTCTAGCAAGAATTGATGGGTGGGAGTCGGTGGCAGGGAAACTGAAGTGTGAAGTAACTAGCTGTGGGAGCAAGCTGTTGGAGAAATGGCTGACTGTGCACCCTGACATTTAGATGGCTTTGAATAAAACTGGAGAAGAATCAGAACAGTTTGCTGAACTCCAGCAGGGCGAGAAGAGAAGAGCCTTGTGGGAGCTGGTATCTAAACCTTTGTGCAAAGTCATTCGGTGATCTATTTTGTCACGTATGATGCATCCATGAGATTCTAAATCTAATTAATAATGGGAATACTGGCTAACGCTCACCTAACGAGCGATAGGTGGCTACCAGCATTGTCACTGTTGTCACTGTTCCATAAGAAACTCCCTCTCTGCTTCTGTAGAATGCTAAGTATCAAGCTGGGTGTAAGAAAACAGGGCTCTTCTGTGAGTTCATCTGAATTTGTGGGGTCAGGTGCATGAGGAGTTGTGGGGCTGCGGGATGTGCAGTAAGGTGGCTGTGTGTTACGGCATTGATGAGCAAATCGGGTAACTTGGTCATTTATTACAGTGGCTGCAGCAGAAGGATCAGGTAGCACAGGGTCTGCTTGCAGTTAGTGGTGTTCCCAGGGGTCAGTGTTAGGTCTAGACTTTTTCAACATAGTCATCGCTGACGTGGATGAAGGGACAGAGTGTACCATTAGCTGGGTACCCACACAACTGGGAGGAGGGGCTGAAATGCCAGGAGGCTGTGCTGCCACTGTGCAAGAAGAGAACTCTACAAGAACTCTGCAGGCTGGAGAAGAGAACTGGGTGGAGAGGAATGTAATGAAGTGCAACATGGGCGAGTAGAGTCCTGCATCTGAGGAGGAATAACTCCCTGCATCAGTCCAGGTTTGGGGTTGACCTTACTGAGAGCAGCTACATGAGAAAAGAAACCACAACTCCTGATGCACAACAGGTTAATCAGGAGCCATCAGAGTGCCTTTTGGACAAGAAGGCTACTAGTATCATAGGATGCTTTATGGAAAGCATGACTAGCAGGTTGAGGGAGGTTCTCCTCCCTCCGTACTCTGCCCTACTGAGGCTACATCTGGAGTATTGTGTCCAGTCCTGGGCTC
The DNA here is from genome assembly GCA_013397515.1 of Upupa epops. Lineage (NCBI taxonomy): Eukaryota > Metazoa > Chordata > Aves > Bucerotiformes > Upupidae > Upupa > Upupa epops. The sequence goes on along the minus strand of VZRI01010544.1, from coordinate 231,216 downwards.
CCCAGTTCAGGAGATACAGACAACTACAAGAGAGACTCCAACAGAGGGCTACAAAGATGATTAGGGGACTGGAGCATCTGTCTTATGAGAAAAGGCTAAGGGACCTTGGTCATTTTAACCTGCAGAATGTTGACTGAGAGGGCATAAAGGGCAGGTGTCGTGAAGATGGGGCCAGGCTCTTTTCAGCTGCCACATTATAGGACAAGGGGCAACAGGCACAACCCTGAACACAGGGATTCCATCTGAACCTAAGGCAAGGTTTATTACTTTGGGGGTGGCAGAGCGCTGGAGCAGGCTGCCCACAGAGGTGGTGGGCTCTCCTGCTCTGGAGACATTCAGAACCCAGCAGTTTGCCAATCACAAAAGCCAACCAAGAAGTGGCTTTTTGAGGCTGTTGGTGTTTGCATCCAGGCAGGAGCTGCAGGAAGTGTAAGTTTGGCTGTTCTTTTCACTCTTTGGGTAACAGATGCAGTGTGACAAGTTTGTGTACTCAGCAATGTGGCCTCATAAAGCTAAGTCAGGAGAACTCAGAGTCTTGATTCTTTCTTTCTTTAGCTCCCTGAAGACACTGTATACCAACCAAACCTGTTTCTCTTTACAAGTTGCTGGGGCACCTCTGTCAGAAAAGCAGCCATGGGTTGATGAAGAGGATCCCAAAATGAATAAAGCTTATGCTTGGAGTGTGTTTCTCCTGTAGTTGACTCCCACAATTGACAGTCTGTCACAGCCCAATCTAATCTCCCTTTGAAAAAGCATGTTCTCCTGCAAACCTGCTCCTGGCAAATCTGCTTTAGCAAGAGGGCTGCACTAGATTGTCCCTGGAAGTCCCTTCCAATCTCTACCATTCTGCCGTTCTAAGATAAGGAGTAAGTTAAATGTTTAACAGTTAGGATTGTCACAGTCCTTTCATTCTACTGGTGGCAGTCAGGAAGGAGGTGAGAATCAGCTAGAAAACATATTTACATCCTTCTAGCGAGCCACGCCATCGTTGCCAGCCGTTTGCAGCAGCTGTGGCCAGGAGAATCAGGTGTGGTGAGCAGAGCAAGAGCTGGAGAGACGAGAATCACAGGAGGCTCTCAGTTGTTCCTGCAATGCAGGACTGGTGGGGTCAGAGCCTGCAGTTAGTGACTGCCTCTCCTTGCTCGGCTGTACTGAACAGCAAGTGGGTCACACAGCATCTCCCTCAATCTGTTCTCAGCCCACTGGGTCAGTCACTGTGATTAGTACTACAGTTCTTTTTTTGCTGTGGTGGAATGGAGATTGACTCAGTAGGGAGTCTGTGTAACTGAAGTCATTTGGTGTCCCAGTTTCTTGGGTGTTGTGTGAGAGTGAATGTGGGTAATTACTGGGGTTCAGCGGAGAAGCAGTAACTCATTAAGCTTCAGCAGCTTGGTTGCGTTTGTTCATGTATCTCTCCCCTGTGTCCCTGCCTTGGGCAGCACACTGGAGTTACTGCTGCTGACAGACCAGTCCCTTACGCAGTCGTGACTTTTTCCTGCCAGTCTGGAGAAAAAAGAGCAGCAAACCATCTGCCGCCCGCACTAATTGCTTTGTGATTGCACTCATTGTTCTGGCTGAAAGTACAGTTGTGATGTGGCTGGTTCTTGCCATGTCATCGCACAACTGCTGCTTGCTTCTCCATTTGCTGATTTGTAGGTCCTTGTACACAGAGGGTAACTTCAGGCTCGGCTAACATGCTGCTTGTGAGGAAAAGTCATGCTGGAGGTCTCGTGTGAGGCCAGTCAGCCTGCCTGTAGGGTGAGGGGCTGTAGTTTGTGGGAGTATTGCTCATGAATTGTTATGTAATCCTCCAAAGTGGATTGCTGTGTAATCAGGGTTGGACGTAGGAGCCTCTGCATCATGTAGAGATGCTCGTGTTGAGATGGGTCAGACGCAGAGTCAGTAATCAGCCACCAGTAACAGCTGTTTGACAAGGTGAAACAGGGTTGAAAATGAGAAACCCAAGTCAGAGGTGCAGAACGCAGGGCTGTAATCACCCAGGTCAGGAATAAACACACAAAAGCACTCGAGCTCTGAAAGGCAGCAGCAGAGGCTGAAAAAGCAGGGTTTAAGAGAGTTATTGTTGTTGCTTCTCCTCTTTCATGGTAAATGAACTCTCGAAAAGGAGAGCCCTGTCAACAGAGCAGTAGTGAATGAAGAGGTTTAAATTTCTGCCTTTGCCTTCTTCTTTTCACTTGGGCCTGTACCAAACACCTGATTCCATTACCCTTGTGCTCCTCTGGTGATCAGAGTTGGAGACCTGGCCACGCTGCTGAGGTGATGAAGTTTAGCAGATCTGGTTCTGTTGCTTGCGGCACAACATGTCTTCTGCCACCAAAGCCTGCTGTTCCTCTCCAGTTTCCTACAGAAGGGAGGTCCACTCCTCATGGAAGAGAAAAATGCTCATTAGATGTCAGAGGGTGACAGGTGAACCCCTTAGAACAGAGATGTCTTGGTGAGAGAACAGGCCACCTCTTGGAAGTACCTTCATCCCCGTCTGTCCATGTGTTTGGTCCAACGCGTGTGTCTGGCGGTACCGTGTCTGCCGTAGACGCAGCCAGTACTCGCTCTGCAAGATATGAAACACTATTTAGGCAGCGCTCCATGGCTGGAGTGGAATTGGAATTGGGGAGTGGTCAGACCAGGGACATCCAGAGGATGTACGTACAGCATGTGCGTTTCAGTGGTAGCAGTCACAGCCTACGCAGACCAGAGCAGGGCTCATGAAATGAAGTTATGAGATCAGGATTGCATCATAGCTGTTTCTTAAAATTGCTGTCCCCATTAAGGTGCATCATCTGGGGGTGATTTTTTTCCACGCTGCTGACAGTATTCAGAGGACTGTTGGCGTGGGCAAATGCTCGCAGAGGGAGCCTAATCCCATCTAAAATTAATGGAGAGAATAAAACTTCTCTAGAGTGGCAAGCATTAGTCACTTCGAATCATCATCTGGAAAAGGCTATCTCTTTTGACAGACCACAGACACAATCAGGGAGCTCGTTTGCATAAAGCTAACATTAGCCTGTGTGAATGACTCCCCCTTTCCCTACAGCGTGACTCCTGCAACGGTCGACTCCATTTGCGTTGATATTTGGGGCAGCACTAATCAGCCGAGCTCGTTTTCCAGTGCGCGTGGTTCCCTCTCGTGCGTGTGGTTCAAGATGAAAAGGAATTAAGGGATTTGTGCATTTACGTTGTTCCAGCCCTTGCAGCTTTGCACTTCTTGCACAGTCTGATACCCCTTCTGGGCTACCGGCGCTTGTGCCAGGGGTTTAAGGTTTGGTATGCAAAAGCGTTGTGACTGCTAGCCCTGTTTTTAAGGCCTTCTGTGTGGTTATGCTTCTAAGCACGCAGTCGCCCATGCGTGTGCAGAAATACCTGTGCTCACAGTTAGGTGTGCGTACCTTGTGTGTGAAGACCCGAAGCACAGATGCCCATTGGGCGTGCTGGTAACACACCTTGCACAGCGCATCCTGGCATCTCGAGGCACACCGATGAGCATTTGGGGGCAACCAGCACATACCCAAAATTAACAGAGAAGGGGCATCGGAGCCACTAGTCTGGCTACTGTCTTGTTAGTTTCCTCCTTTCTTCCAGTGCAGTCAGATTCCTTGTCTATTTGTGCTTGAAAAGGAAGTGCAGCAAAGAGCGTGAGCTGGGTTCAGCCTGATAACGACACTCACTGGTCATCAGGCAGCAGTGCTCGCCAAAGAAAGGGAACGGCATCTCTGAAGGGGCTTTTGTAACGACAGCAACAAAATGCGATGCTGAGGCTAACAAATAGCCGTGTGAGCACTGCAGTTGCCAAGTGCAGGAGCGCGATCCCACGTGTGTAATAACTGACACTGGACAAAGCCCTTGCCTCCCAGGTTTTTCTCTGGCCCAACTAAATAAACTCTGTGTAGAATGAATGATTCTCGAATAAAGCCTCTGAAAAGGTCTTGCAAGGGAGTTTGGTTTTCCCCTTTTCATTGGCTCATGAGGTGGGGAGTTCAGCCTTGCTAGAGGTACAGTAGAGCTGCTTGAGCTGCCGTGAGTCAGTGAAGTTGAGACTGGTGCTGATGTAGTGGCAAAAGAGGTAAAAGACTTGCAAAGCCTTGCAACTAAAGTGCCTCAGCAGAGACCACGAGAGCTGTGGGCACAGGTTACCAGGGAGCCGAGAGTACACTTGGAGAGGTGTTACCTTTTCTCACACACTTGTCTCGAGCTCACTGGGCGCTGGCTTCTAATTTGAGAGACCAGTCCCGACTGTATTGCTATATCCACTGTGTCCTCTCTGTGAAGCAAGCATAGAAAGTTTTAGGCGTCTTCACTTTTTTGCCTGAATTGCCTGTCCCGTTGAGGGCACACACGACCAGAAGGGCTCTTAGGAGCCTGCTGAGGGCTCGCTGGGTGCTGTGCAGAATCACAGCCTCTGCTCTGCTGGGGCAGCTGTTGTTCACCGGGTGAACAGCCCCACGCCAAAGTTGGTCAGAGTTTGCACATGAAGGTTGAGGTTGTTTGTGCTTTACGCAAGTTCCCCGAAGTGGTGGGAGATCAGTTTGAAAACGGGGTACAACTTCTTCCTTAGAGAAGACACCTGAACTCGTCTCTTCCTTGAGAGAGAACTGACCTGGCACCACGAAAGGGCTTTAACTAGCCCAGACTTCTCTGGCATGACTGGATGAGTTTGGAAAGCACAAGCTTTCCTCACCAGAGCCGTGAGGTGTTAGACACACGCAGGTAGCCAGCAGCGAGACCAAACCAGCCACCCCAGGAAACAAGAAGAGGCCAGCAAAAGAACACGTTTGTACGGCCACAGGAAGGAATATGAGTACCTGTCGAGTTAGGGGGCCAGTCGCACAGAGTTTCACAAGAAACCCCTGACAGCCACAGAGAGCTAAGTGATGAGTTTTCAGCCATGCCCAGGTGTNATTAGACTGCATAGTTCCATGCCAGTGGTAAGTTTTCAGCCATGCCTGGTTGGTAGGTGTCTCCATCCGGTGATCCCTCAGGTTGTGCCAGTTGTGTCCCACGCCCCATAGCTCAGCACTGCCTCTGCTAATGAAAGGTAACCCAGACACCTTCCCGCTGCCCCAGGTGCGTCCCTTTGAGACTGAGCGTCCAAGCCCAGGTCGCTGTCTCAGAAGCGATGCGAGTGTCCTCAGGTTAACTTTGCTGTTACCTTTGGTTTTACTGTGACTCCTGACTGTGTTTTTGTCCCCAGCTGTTCAGTTCGGTGGAGTTCGGCAGAAGATGGCTGCTGCTTCACGAAGGGGTTGCGCCAAACAGATTCTACTGGTAAGAGCATAAGCCTCCTCTTCATTTCCCAGACACAGCTTCCCCATCCATGCTGTTGAGATACACGCCTGAAGGCAGCGTGGCTGAATGCAGTCTGCCCTCCTGATCTGCTGAGATTTAGATCTGACGTGGGAGAAGAACTGCCCCTCCTGGTATGTGTTTGTAAAGCACTGGTGAAATGGGTTCTTGGGTCTAAAGGACGGAGGTACACCGAGTAAGTCTGAATTGGTTTGAGAGGAGGGAGTTCTGCAATTTCCTGTGAACATTCTGAGTCCAAACACAACTCTGTTCAAGTTTGTTTTGCACCAAACACGGCGAAGAGATCAGTCCAGTTCTGCATCGGTAAGGGCAGAGTACTGAACAGAGGAGCACTTACCCGACCCCCGATGTCAGGCAGCAGCGATTACTGTGACCTGACTTGCGTGGAGAAGAGAGCTGAGAAAGGGAGGGGGCACCGGGCTGTCCTCCTGCACAGGTGGCTGCCACAGCCCAAATCAAAGAAAGGTTAATGTTCTGTGTTTTGGGCTGCTCTCCTCTTGCTCACACTGGTGTAAATCTGCAGGACTGTGCAGCAGCTCGCTATGAAAGAGTAGTCCAGCTGTGAGCAGGAGGTCCCGTTACTCTGAATCTGGCCTTTAAAGAAGAAGCTTTTGATAAAATAGTCTTCCTGAAATCAGGAGGAGCTGAGCGATTAAAAAGAAACCCCTGCGGTGGCGTCTAAGCTGTGTTTGTGCCTAATACCACAGGTTCAGACATCTCCAGGTTCACGACTGGTGCAGTCAAATATTTTCTTTTAATTTATGAACGAACTAAGAGCTCCAGGTCAAATTTACTTCCAAAGTTGAACTTATATTTGGTCAGCAGAGGTTTTGTTTGCTGCTCCTGCTTTTTAATCCTTTCTCAGAGCGTCTGTTAGCGGAAGCTTTGGAAACTAAATCTCATTTCTAACTGGAACCTGTTTTTGTATGAGCATCTGTATGGGCAGGCACACACCTGACTGCATCACTGTCATCTCTTCCCTGCAGAACCTGTAGCAGGGCTTCAAGGTGTCAGGCGCAGCAGAAGACCCCCATGCCTCTCTTGTTTTTTCTGAGTCAATAAAACAGAAAATCCAAGAAACCTGGGGACCAGGTATTTGAGACATTTGAGAGAGTTCTGCTCACCAGAGAGGGTCAGAGGGCTGGGAACAGTGTCCCTGTTCCGGGATCCATGTGTCCTGGACGGCACCCCAAGCCTTTTGAAGTTCCCTGTCGTTACTCGCAGCAGCGGTTCACTGTGGATCGGCCCCGAGGTGCCTGCAATGGGAACGATGATGAAAACGATCGTTTTCCCTTTCCATTGAGCTGAAACTTTGAAGGTCCCTTAGAACCTGACAAACAAGAGAACTCGGGTTCGGAGCTTCAAAGGCTAAGAGGAAGCTGAAAAGATGAAAAGGTGTACCAACCACCCATCTAATTCCCTTCAGCCATAAACAAAACATGAAACCGCAAGCGGGTATTTTCACCTTGAGCAGAGCAGCCCTTGCATAACAAACCTCAGCGCTAGCTAGACTGCCAAGTAAAAATAGTACAGCTTGCGGAGGCAGCGCTGCGTCCCACTCTGCTTTATTTGGTATGACCATCGTCCTCCTGGTGACAAATACTGTTAGAGCTGCAGTTATATGGGCTCTGTCCGCAGAGCCGTCCGCAGCAGAAATCAGAGCTGTGCGTGTGTAGCTGGGAACCTATGTGCCACAGGGAGCAACAGAGGCCTTCTCTAGGTGAGTTCTTTGGTGTGTAGCAAAGCACCCGAGGACAAAATAGGCACTGAAACAGCCCTTGGCACTCAAAGTGTGCCCGCGCTGACTCTGCGCAGTGACAGCTGAAGGGACTTTCCTTTTGCATGAGAGGATGCAGATGTGTGGTTGAAGTCCAGATGCCTCCAGCAGCATCTCTGTAGCCAGGGCTAACGTACAAGTTGGGCAGAGGGCGGTGCAGTGCCCTCTGGTTTATTTGGGTTAAAAAATTAGTTGTTACACTTTTTGGCATGGAACTATGCAGTCTAATCAACCTGAATATGAGTATGAGGTGCTCAAGAACGTGGTTTAGTGCTGGGCTGCAAGAGCTAGGCTGGATTTGGTGGGCTTTTCCAACCTAAATCATTCTGTGATCTGCAGAGAATGAGGACCTGGTATTCTGGTGTGTAAGGAAGGCTAAGGGGCCGCTTTAACGCAGGCTGCTTCCACAACTGTCTAACCCGGGGATTTTCAGGAAGGCAGTGGGACAGATCAGAAAAGACCCGGTGGTTTTACAGTTGTGCTTTATGTTTCCAAGATGAGTTCCTTTTTTATTCGCTTGGTTTTGGCTGCTGTATGCAGCATACCCTCCTTCTACCACCCCAGCGAAATGTAAACCCCTGAGGAGCAGTAGTGCAGTCTGCTGATGCCTGCTGCATAGTTCTGAGAAAACATCATGTAGAGACAACTCAGCCTCGCAGCTCGCATGTATTCTGCATCCTTGTACCCTCTGTTTCATTAGGAGGAGGCATTAACATGAAAGTAGCATCTTTGTTTATTTAGAGCTTTCCAGTCCTCGCATCTCATTCTTCCACCTGCAGCTCTAAGTGACGCCCTGACATCCGCACTTGTGATTGTAGTGTCACTCTGTGGAGGAAGACATCAGACGAGGGATGAGCACGCAGACCTTTAAAATTAGAAATGACTGGAGTTTTCATACCTTAAACAAAATACACAAGAAGCAAAGGGAGGGAAAAGGGATCTGTGGTTTCTGTGCAGAGATAGCTCGTTAACTGACCGAAACACGCGTGCAGAGATAGCTCACTGACTGACCGAAACACGCGTGCAGAGACAGCTCACTGACTGACCGAAACACGCGTGCAGAGACAGCTCACTGACTGACCGAAACACGCGTGCAGAGACAGCTCACTGACTGACCGAAACACGCGTGCAGAGACAGCTCGTTAACTGACCGAAACACGCGTGCAGAGATAGCTCATTGACTGACTGAAACATGCGTGCAGAGATAGCTGACTGACAGAAACACGCATGCTTAGACAGCTCGTTAACAGGTAGGTTTTGATTCTGGTCCTCATGCCATCAACCAGAAGTTACTTGCTTGTCAGCCAAGATATCTCAATTAATGTGAGTTCTATAAAGAAGAAGTGGAAAGGCTCATTAAATCGGGTCCCTCTTAATCAGAATGAGACATTTTCGGAAGACACTCGGCTAATTCTAAACATAGCCTGACCTTGGAAAAATCAGGGGGAGAAAAAAGAAACAAAGCCAAACATGTGTCTTCAAAACCAGAATAAAATGAGCACTAGCAAGGCCCAGCTAGTAAATGATACCCTCATTATGCAGTCACTGCCTGTGCCACTGACTGTTCGTTTACTTGGGTCTTGCAGCCAGACAAACACGTAGGAAGAATACAACATAAATACCATCCTTCGAGGAGATCAGAGAATTTTGAGGAGGAGGAGGTTGGAACACCTCTCCTGTGAGCACAGAATGAGAGTGTTGTGGTTGTTCAGCCTGGAGAAGAAATGGCTGTGGGGAGACCTTCGTGCGCACTTTCAGCGCTTAAAGGACACCTACAGGAAAAAACAGACCCGACTGGCGCAGTGACTGTAGTCATAAGACAGGGGATAACAGTGTTAGAGTAGATTTATACTAAGAGACTGCTGAGACACTGGCCTGATTAGGCTGTGAATATCCCGCCTCTGGAAGTGTTCAAGGTCAGGATGGACTGGCTTTCAAGTCTTGGAACAACCAAATATAGCGAAAGATATCGCTGCCAATCCATGGCAAGGAGTTGGCCTAGGTTGGCTTTAAAGGTCCTTTGGAACCCAAACCGCTCTGCGATGCTAAGATGGTCACCTTGATTAGACCAACTTACAGCTCAAGGCTTCAGTGCTCTGCACAGCTGGAACAGACCGCTTACAAGTAAAAATGTGTCGTAGTGCGTAGTACATCTCGCTTCCTGTAGTCTCGTGTCCGTGATGCCAACGATTCCTTGAAGAAATTACAAGTGATATGTCAGTTGGTGAGAGGTGCTGCCGTGTCTCCACTCTGCCTTGCTTTTTCTCCTGAGCATGAGATGGAGAAGACAATGGATGACAGCACCGTGAAAGGCTGTCACCCAGCCTTTCCTCCCAAACGAGAGATGTGCACACGCACTGAAGGGGGGAAGTAAACGGGTAAGCAGCTGGGAGGAGAGATAAGCAGATAGGGCTGTGTTTGTGTTTCTTTTATGAGCAACAACAAAGAAAGTTAATCTTCGCAGCAGAGTTACAGAGTGTATATCTTTTCTGTTCCAGATGAGGCCAGAGGCTGTATTTTAAAAGCTCTGACTGTGTTCACCGGAGCAGCTGAAAGAGCTGAAAATCAAGCGGGGAAGGGTGTCAAAGCCCAGTTAAAAACTTCATTATAGTCAAGCAGTTGGAGCGAGCCAGGCAAACTGCGCTTGTCAGATCTTGGCTTGGCAAGATTTGCACGCCCACCCAGGTGGGCCGAGGCATTTTGAATGGCATGGCATCTGGGCTGTTTACAAACGGTGCCGTATAGTGCTGAGCAAGACCTTTTAATTGCTGCAGGGCAACTGCTGGAGGCTGCGGGCGAAGATGCCAATCAAAGGGCATTCTGATAGGCAGTCCAGAAATCATCTGTCTGATGAATCACACGAGCCAGGCGTGATGAGTTGCAGTATATTAGGGATTTAAGTAAAAATGTGTGCGCTTCGTTGTTTAAATGTGATGGAGAGGGACAACTTCCTCATGGGGAACAGCACGGGGAACAGCAGGATCCATTTGGCTTGGCTTCCATCTTTTTTTGTTGGTTTTGATGAATCGAACACCTCACATTTGCTTCCAAGTAAAGTTTGGCTTTGGCAGAAAGTCAGACTGAAGGTTTGAGCCTCTACAACGCAGACTGCCATTAATTTGCTAATATTTTTAGGCAGCTTTGTGGCTGCCAGCCTGAAGGCACAGATGAGCTGCAGGCAAGCGACGCTGCCAGGGATGAGAGTGAAGAGCAAATCTGTAGCGGTGCCTCTCCTTGGCTCTTACCCTCCTGCTGCCAACAGTGCTGATGCTGGGTAACACAGGTTGGAGAGCGCTGTCACCATTCAGTGCCCCTGGTAGTCACTGTTTGGTACCAGAAAGGTCGGTGTTCCGTCCTGCCCAGCCAGAGTGCAAGGGCGTTTGCTCTCAGTGGGCAGCATTCCCTAAAGATCCCACCAGCTGGACTTAGTGAAAACCTTCCCAGGGTAGCTGGACCCTGAAACAGCGCCGTCTTTTTGGCACAAATGAAGGCTTAAATCTCTCACATTTGTCTCAAGAATTAGGAGTGTATTCCTGTGTGGCCTCCTGAGGTACAAACTTGCTGGCCCACGTGTGTCAGCAAGGACAGAAAACAGGCGTGTGGCAGCCTCTGTTACTGCTGAAAGGTCCTTTGGACTCTGCATTCGCGGTCGGTGAGTTTTACTTCTTAAGGAGCTGAGCTCCAGAATACAGACCTCTCCCCTGGCATGGCTGAGGAAATTGCCCAGAGTCTCACAGCAGAGGCTTACAGCCCTCTGGTCCCCTGAGTCTAACAGCGGGATCTCCCCTAGTCCCAGCAGTCTCTAGAGATCTCTCACCCGAAATCAAAGCAAGGTTGTCAGAGCAAACTGTAACTGCTTATCTCAAATCCTTAGTTTGACAGGGTCCTGCAGTGTGAAAGAAAATGTGTTCTCACCCCCATTTGATACCACCGGGACCCAAAAGGTGAGGGGGAAACAGTAGCTTGAATGTTCTCCTGAGTGAGTCATAACTGAGTAGAACTGGCCCAGTCACCTGGCTCCGGCCCCTTCCTGGCCTTAGAGTCTTGTCCTCCAGCTGAGAATAGGGAACAGAGGTATATTCCCTCTGGGAATTCCTCCTGGGGCCCAGGCTGGGTTTGACTGATGGGCAGCGTGGTGTGCTGGGATCTTTCTTTTTCCCAGTTCAGCTGCTGTGTCTTAAAAAATAGTCCAGAAGTTCCTCATGACTTAGTACAGACTCCCACCTACTTCAGCTTCTGTCCCGACATCTCCCTTCCCCCAGGAAAGATCTCAGAAGCAGGCAGGCATCCAGGGACAAGTTCAAAGTCTTGATTTGCGGGGTGCCGAGGAGCAGAAGCCTGCAGTGCGAGGCAGAACCCTGGAACATGTCAGTCTTCGAGAGACGTCAGATAGAGAAGTGGATTCTCGGTATGCCCCTCTGAAGGTCAGCCCTCCAGAGGGCAAGGCTGTTGCATAGTAAAGTTGAGTGGGGATTTGTCTAGATGAGAGTCAGGAAGGCTTCACTGATACCTTCTGTTGGATGCTTAACGAGCAGCATACTGTGCTACCAGAGCTGACTTTTCACTGCTGCTATAAATGACTCCCTGGGCTCCTCCAGAGCTTGCTGACTGGGCCACAGCACCCAGAGATGCCAGCAGCATATGTCTTAACACCGGGAGGAACTGTCATCCTATTAGACTGTAGCAGCAAAGAAGCAGTAAATCAGATGGCTTTGGTCCATTATAGGAGAGAACTGAGTTGCAGGCTATAGCTAGAGGGTATCTTCCTCCTGCTCTCCCTTCAAGCCCATATGATGTCTTAACTTTCCTGCTTTATATGAAGAAGCGATGTAGGACAAGAGAACTGTCTCTAAATCTGGATCTAATCCCGGTAACCAAATGTTATCAGTTCAGTTTAGATTCTCATTTTAGATACTGCTCCTGCCCGGTGTAGCCAGCAAGAGATGATTACCTTCCTGAGAATAGACGTCCATCTCTTTCAGAGGTCTAGCAAGCTTCCTCTCTGGAGCTTCCCACAGAGAGCAGCGGTGTTACTGCTGCAGGGAAGGAGGTCTGGTTTGCTACCAGCCTCAGTGCCATGGTGTCTGTGGTCATCACAGGGAGGGCGGCTCTGGATAGTCCTGCTCTAGAGTGATGAAAGACGATGGTGAGAGCTGCAGTGCTTGAGCAGCCATGGGCACAAAAGATAACGAAGTGGATCTGGCAGTTTTATCAAGTGAGAAACACTGAGCTTGGGGTGGTGGTTACGACACGCAGTTCCTTACAGTCACGCTCGGCATTCCTGAGTGTCTCCTTGCTTGTGCCATAGAGTAATAAAGCTGAGATAGGCGATGCAAAACTGAACTGTCAGAGAGAGGTTGGCCTAGGACGTCCTCTTTCCTTTTTAAATCCACAGCTTATTTATCATTCACATTTTCGAATGTGGGCAACAAGCCTGCTGCGGGTCTGTTACGTGGTTCCGTGTGGGTGTCAGTGGTGTAGGTGTTGAGAATCTTGTTTCACTGGAGAGAAACAGCCCTTTCTGGGGTAAAGTTTGCCTCCTCATGCACCGTACCTAACTCTGCTCAGACTAACCGCGGGGCAAAGCTGCTTGCTTCTCCTCACTGCCTCAGAGTTTGCTGTTCTTAGCTTAGAGTTAAGCGTCTATACTTCATAACTGAGTAAGTGGAATACGAGTGCATGTGGCTTTTCAGGTGGCATGGAGGGACGTGCAGAGAAATGTCACAGGGCTGCCGCAAACCAGACAGCAGGATACAGGAACACGCGGCAGTAAAAGACCCCTGCTCAGTAAGCTCTCGTCAGAGTCCCTGTGCGAGGGCTGTTTCTGGGTGTCAGCTGTGTACAGGTAATAACGATGTGAGCAGATAGGTATTTGTGGTTTGCCTGTGGCTCTCAAGGGGTTGTTCATTTTATCGTGTAGTGCATGGGCCTGGCTGTGACCCTGTGCTGTCCCACTTACGCGAAGCCTTTTGTTCGTCAGAGCAATGGAGTGTTTGTTTTCTAAGGATAGGAAGAAGGCTCTAGCAGGCAGGAAGACCTGGGTATCGTTCCTGCCTGTGCCTCAGATGTCCTCTTTGACTTTGTGAGCTCCCTTGGACACTTCGGGCTTTAGTATTCATCTCAGTTTGTCATCGCATTTCTAATTTGCAGGGGTTAGTATCTATCAAAACCAGCGAGGTCCTGGAGTAGATGAATAATGTTTATCGTCAGCCATCCTTGTTGTGTAGTCCTTGGGCAGCTGATGACTTAATTCTGCCTTGAGTTGAAGCAGTCCCCATACAAGCTGTCACAGCGTGAGACTAAGTACTGTTTGGTTCACTACAGCTGTAGCCTTCTACCTTTCAGGGCTAGGTGGGCTCAGATATTTATGTGCTGCTCGTAAGCCATACCCATTTGACATGAGCGATGGCACAGAGCACACGTGGAGACAACAGTGACAGTCACATCCCACCCATCAGTAAGGCGTCTCGTTCTGGATTAGCTGTCTTTTCCCGAGAAGATGCAGTAGAAGTTTTTGTTGGGGTCAGAAAGGGTTTTGAGGAGGAGCCTTACAAAACACCTGACTGGTCCCACGGCCTTAACTAGGGCAAGAGGTTCCTTGCTGGGTGAGCATCATCGCTGTGTGCGGCTGAAGGGACCGAGCGTTCCAGTTCATGGAAAATGGTCCTTGTTTCAGTGGAGAGTTCACAGCCCCAGGGGGCTACGTGGGGGCAAGAGAAGGGCACTGACAAAGCTGCACTGTCTTCTGCAGTAGCCCAGTCCTGGGTGTGCTTAAAGCCCACTTGAGTAGCCAGGAACGAAAAGGAGCTGTGCCACACGGCAAGCTTAGTCCTGCAGCTGTTTGCAGCGGTTTGTCACCGGCATCTCTCCATCCGGAACGGGACTGTGACTAGCAGGCCCGGCATTTTGCCCCTCTGTCTGCTGCTGATAACAGGCAATAGGAAAATGCCCTAGGAAGGTTCTCCCTTCCCACCCACTTGGTGCCAGCGATTTTGAATGGAATTTGACTGCTGAGGAGAGAAAGCCCTTGTCATCAGTGGTGGTGCTCTGGCTCCGAGCCTTTTCTGAAACCTCCAGTCCCCAGCAAAGGAGAACAAAACTATCGCAGCCTCTTCTGGCTGGAGAATTGCTGCCGTGTCTTTCAAGCAGGGCTGAGGATTGAGCCGGACTCAAGCAGCCCTGTTGTCGTTAACAGTTTTGTAGTGTTTATCAGCTAATGCGCACGATGATTAAGGACAGGAGCTGCCTCTGATTGCTGGCACTGGGAACAGAATTAAGGTCTAAATCACTGTTTGAGCCTCACTTTTGATTGCCTGAAAAATAATGGGGCTTTGAACCGAGCAAAACAGAGTAGCAGCTAATTTGTCTATCACTGGAAATGGATGTTTCTCTTCCCTCATCCATCTCTTAACTCCGAGGTCAGGCAGCTCGCAAGGAGCTGCTGTTTAACCCTTAGCCTTAAGCTGTGATTATGACTTGGGTGATGAGAGCAAGATCAGGAAAGCAAGGCTGATTGGCAGCCTGCTGAAGCTGCTGGGCAACGGGGTGGGTGTCACTGCCATAATTCAAACTGTCCAGCCGACCACTGGCCATTTGCACTGTCAGGCCAGCAGTGCCTGTCCAGAGAAACCTCGTGATGGAAGCAAAGCTTGAGTCTGTGAATTCCTTGTTTGCAGGGCTCGATATCTTTATCATAGAGTCATTAGGGATCGGAAGGGTCCTGGAAAGATCACCCAGTCCTGTCCCCCTGCCACAGCAGGATCACCCAGACCCAGTGGCACAGGAACACAGCCAGGTGGGGCTGGAATGTCTGCAGAGAAGGAGACTCCACAACCCCCCTGGGGAGCCTGGTCCAGTGCTCCGGGACCCTCCCTGTGAAATGTTGTTTCTTGCGAATTCAGAGTGAGGAGACAGTCATTTTCAGAGTCCGTCTGACATCTCTCTTGTTAATGGAACGCTGGTTTCTTTAGGTCAGAAGTGGTAAAATGTCTAAAGATGGAAGGGGAGTTGAAAATTTCTCAGTGAGGGAATGCTGCCCACTAAGGGTGTCGATGAAGAAAGTGTGCCTACGATGTCCAGTCCGAAGGAACAGCTGTAACTTGCAGCTGGCAGACACTGCTAACCCATCAGTGAATGTCTGCTGTATCCCCCGCGGGACTGAAGTGCTGCCCTCTGACAAACTGGAAGGCATCAAAATGTCAGGCACCGATGAGAACAGAAACAAGTCTCCAGGTGGAAAGAAGTAGAGGGTCAGGAAGAATTAAGCACAGTGGCATTGATTATGTAAAGTGGGAGAATTTCTTTCCGTTGTTCACGTTTCTTTTAGGGAAATACTCCAAAAAGTTTCCAAATGATCAGTTTAGATCCAGCTAAGCAGGATCGATGTGGAATCAGCCTCGGGCATCCATGGAATCTGTTGTTTCTAATGCCTTTGCATCAATCTGTCTTTCGCAGGTCTATGATGGGATCTGGTAGAGAACCTGACCTCGTGCACCTGGAGGCAAAGACAGCGGATGGTTGTAAGTCCCTCAGCTTTCAAATGTTGCGGCGTTACGGACTGCCCCCGTATCCTCGTAACCACACAGCGTCCTGTGTCCACTTAGTGATTCCCTGCTTCAGTGTGAGGGGCTTGACTGTTCCAAGGCAGGTCCCTCACAGGGAACCAGACGTGTTGGTATTGACAGAGCTGAGAACACGGTAAGGGAGAACAGGCGCTAAGCAGTAGCTGGAGTCAGTCTGTACAAACTGCCCTTTCTTCCTGCTTGGTTTTTCCCATGGGAAAATGGGATTGGAGAGGTGTTCCTGGGTTGTAGAGTCCAGCTGCTGTTTTACACAGTTCTAATATAAACCTGTTGGTAGCTTTACAGTTTTAATGGACCAGGGATGCTCTGCCTCAGGTCCTAATGGTCCAGGGATACTCTGCCTTTACAAGTACCTAATCTTTCCCACTCTAGCATCCTTTCCGTGACCAGCTTCAATGTATTCTTCACTGTTATTGTTTGTCCTGTCATTGTCCTTTACTGCCGTCAGCTCTTTGTACTCCCTGCTTTGCCTCTTGAGGTGCTTTTCTCCATTCCTGTCCTTACCTACAGCTCCAAAATGCTCTCCTAATTGGCTGCAAATTCTCTCGGGTGCTCTAAGCCACCCACTAGCCTGTTCTCACACTGATGCTTCTTCAAGGTTTATCTTTGAGCTTCACTGCCTTTGCAAATCTTCCTCCCTGGATTTCTTTCCCACTGCCCTGGATTGCCTCAAGCAGGCATCACATGGAAAGATCTCCTCTCTGCAATTCCCTGTTATTTCCTCGGTAAATAGCAGCTCTCCTGCAACTTAACGAGCAGATTGCTGCCACTTGCAATACGTCACCGGTACTGACACAGTCAAGCCATTCCTTTCAAAACGGCTGCAGCTCTCCCCTGTGCTGTGCTTTCCAACGCAGTCGTGCTGCTTAAAATGTGTGTTTTGCCATCAAAGACTAAAAGGCTGCCTGGACAGGTGACTGCAAGGTAATCAGTTTGGAACTTGCTGCAATTTAGCATGAAAGAGAATTTTTTGGTAGCTGAATTTTGAAAAGAAACAGCTGCGATGGAAACCATGAAGACTTAAAGGTCTTTCCAGTTCAAGGTGCGCTACATTAATAAGAACGGGCTCTCCCTATTTCCTATCGTGTGTGCTCTCTGACTGCTGCTTCTCCTTTCAGTGTCACTCCCCTGAACGTGGCAGCACGCCTGGCAACGTGAAGCTTTCTCTTCTAATGTGGAGTATCCTAGCAGGCCAGAGCCCAGTTCAGCACAAATCGTTACTGTTAGAAGGCATTAGGGGTTGGAAGTCACGGAGATGAAGCCCCTCCGCTGGTGTTTAAGGATCTGTATTGTGGTGATGCTTTTGAGCATCAGTGGGCAGAGCAAGCGCCATGCTCCGAGCTCCCCGAGTTCTCAGTTTGTAATAGAACACTGTGCACGGCTGCAGCTGAGCGACTAAGAGTGACTTAGTACCTAACAAACGAGGCAGCCTTGCGACTGCTTTCAAGGTGGAAACCAAAACAGTAGGTAGCTGAAAGTGGCCTCCCTGAGAAGTCGGGCATGTTAGTCTAGAGTTATGGAGTAATTAATTGCTCACCAGCAGAACCCTAGTAACTGGTCCTGTGCACTTAGAGCAGCTTGGTTGTGAGGCAGCACAGCTTCAGCATCCCTGTTTATGCAATGGCAGAACTACCAAGGTGAACATCCTGCTGGTGTCAAACCTTCAGCCGCTGCTGACCCCTCTTGCAAGCAAGACTGTAGATGAGAGTTCCGCTCATGAGCCAGGAGGGTCCCCAGCTGAGCTCCTTGGTGGTACAAGAAAGTGCCTTGGATTCTGCAGAAGTCCGTGCTGTGTTTTACCCCTCGGTCCTGGGAGCACTGGTCTCTGGCAGAGGACTACGGTGGGAAGCAGTAACCTTGGAACACGTCGCAGTGGTTTTTGCCAGGAGACATTTGGTAGCTCTGCAGGCCACAGGGCTTTGAGACAGAGAGAGGCTGAGCGTGTGCACGTGGTCCATTACTGCAATTACCACGACCACCTTGGTACATTTCAGTCTCTTGGCAACTAGAGCCTTTTTGTGAGCACTACATCCATCTCCTTTTCCTGCTTGAAGTAACTGTGATGCTCCAATGGGTGAATAAGCGTTTCTCTCTGGACTGAAGCAGGTGTGTGCTGAAGTGAGAGAGACCCTTTTTTCTCAAGCTGAGAGTAATTTGCAAAGAATTTGTCTGGAGAGGTTTTCCTGTCATTTTGTTGATGTTCTTGCATTTATTTATTTATCCTTGGTTTGGAATATCACTTTCGAGAGGTAACCAAGTGTAGAAATTTCATTAAGGGATTAAACTTGAGAAGGTAAAGTTGCCAAAACAAGACAGGGAGGACTAAGGAAATGAGGGGGAGCAGTAGGGAAACAGCCACACACTCTGTGCAGTAAGATAGAAGGTCCTGAAGTGGAAATGCAAGGGCTAAGCCAAAACCTTCTGAAGCTGGGCTGTACAACTGCAGCTTTAGGTGAGATGTGGAACTGTCAGGAGAGTGTTAGCCCATCTGCTGGCAGGATAATTTGAGTGCATCTATCAGCAGCAGCCTCAGTATTGGGCTTTCCCTGCTAGAACACCAGTAACTCTCTGTCTCTGCTCCCTGATTATGGCCTGTCTGTGCCTTTATTTATGGTGTTGATATACATAATTTACCAGGTTTACAAGGACCCCAAGAGGAGTCTCCTAGCAGGCATAAATCAGTACAGCCTCAGTGGCATGCTGATTTACACCTGCCGAGGATCTGCCCAGCAGTGCTGAACCCGAGCACGCGTTCTCCCTGCTTCTTTTTTTTCCCTTGGGCTCCAGAAAAACCTGGACCCTGTCTGAACACCCGGTGCCTCATGAAACCTAGGTGCAGGTAATGATGAACAAGCTGAGTGCAGTCTGTGCCGTTTAATTGTAGAGACAGATTTGCAGGGCTAATCACTGCCATTTCTGGTTTAATCCTCTTGTGCCAGTTCTGCACCAGGCAAACATCCATCAGGTCAGATCTGACGGGTTGGGTTGGCCACCTCAGGCCCAGGCCAGCCCAAGCTGGGACTGAGAGCACAGTGGAACAGCCGATTTTCTTCAGTCGGAGGAAGTTTGTATGAACCTTATCTCACATTTCCATTTGGACACCAGGGTGTCCCTGGTGTTCCGCTTGGGTTTTGGAGCAGGAGCAAAGGCGAGCCACGGGCCAACTCAGCAGCAGCAGCAGCTGGGAATGGTTTTTTGCCTGGTTTCAGATCGACACCCCAGTAACGCAGTGAATCCCCTGCAGTTCTTAAGCACACAGCAAGCTGCTCATTGTTACCCTGACCACCACAGTCCACGGGCAGAGCGACTGGTGGATGTCAAACCTAGTTTTGGTCCGAGGCAGCTGGATGCGCTTGCAGAAGGTGCACACGAACCTCACGGCCAGCAGGCTCTAGCTTTGTAAAGAGTGCTCAAGTCCTGAAAGATCCCTAATTAAGGGAATTGTCTGGTTCGGGTTGTCCCTGTAAGGCCTGGTTTCAGCTAATTGCCTTGGGAGGCAGTTTTTATTTGAGGAATCCAGACTACTGGTGAGATTCAGAAAGCTGGATTCCTACGAGGCATTTGGAGAGTAGCTGGGTGCTCACTGGCCCTTCAGAGAACAGCAGAGTGACTCAGAGGATGCCTAAGTGATGGCTTCTGTAGACACAAGTCAAGAAAGCCAACGGTTGCATTGATGACAGATGCATTCACTTAGAGACAGAGATGCAAACTGCGTTTGAGTAGAGTTTTTAATCCGTGTGATTATTGTTTTAGCTGTGAATGAATGAAGCTAAGGGGTTTTCTGATGTGCTGGCAGAGACGTAGAACTCCTGATACTTCTCTTCCCTTTGCTTTTCTTCCGCTGCCCTGACTTACACAGTAATTTCCCTTATGGAAAGGTAGTTCAGGTGCTGCTGTCATTGCAGGAAGGACCAAATCATCACCTGGGGTTGACAGCCATGCTCTGCTTGCTGATCAGCAGAGACTGAGCATCTGACCAATGGTGTCTGAACCACCGGGTTTTCCTAGGACATCAGTTGCTGTTTCCACAAAATACTGCACTAGGAAGAACACGAGCATTGCAGTGCAAAGAACCACAGGCAACCTAGGCTGACGGCATTGTGCTAACATAGCTGGTGGNCACTTAGAGACAGAGATGCAAACTAGACTTAGAGACAGAGATGCGTTGTGCTAACATAGCTGGTGATGAATTAGGTCCCATAGAGCCCTAAACCTGAGCACTAGGGTTTCTTCCTGGCTGTGATCAGGATTTTTTCCTGATCATGGTTAGTATTTGTCCAGGAGGATAACATCTGTTGGTTTCTCTAATTATGTCCTTGTGCCCACAGTGGCAGAGTGTGTGGTACCCTGTGTAAAGAAAGAGTCCCGGTTCCGTCATTCAGTGAAGAGCAGCAGCAGGACAGAAACAGTTCTGTCAGTAGTCAGTGAATGGAACGGATTCATTTTGCTGATCCTCATTACTGGGTAATTGCTTTGCAGTTGCTGAGTCCCGGGGAGTTGTGAGTGCATTCCTGTGTGATAGACATTTCACAAGTCACCCTTCAGACCATGCCCATATGGAAATGATAAAGAACAGTCAGTTCATGTGTTCCCCCACAAAAAATGAAGGAGTATAAGATGGAAGTGTGGGAAAAGGTTTAGTGAAGTTGGGAAACTTGATGTCCTAGGAGGTTGTGGATGCTGAATGTCTACCTGGACGAGCAAGGCGCCTGGATGAACTCTTACAATGTTTTCCAGGCTCTGTTAGTTCCTGTTGGAGGGCGTTCACAGACCTGGGTCTTTCAGGGAGACACACCACTGCCGTGTTCCACCAGCTCATCTGTTGCAGTGGTCCCTCAAAAGCAGAAACCATCCCCTGATGTCTAAGCTCCTCAGTGATGAACTGAGATCCCCATAGGGTTGTTGTCTGGAGGACAAACAAACCGCAGGTTATGTGGATGGTCTTCGCATCAATCCCTGGTTTGTTCTAAGAGGGCTTATTAATCAAGAGGGCGCATTCCTCAGTGAATTAAAGACAAGAGAAATGAAAACTGCACAAATCTGCAGTAACTGCAGTGAGTATTATCTCTCAGTCTCCTTGTGTTCAAAGGTTTTCACAACGTGTACATGCAAGCCTAGATTAGAAAGCAGTGGGTTGGAAATGTCATCCAAAATAACAAGAAGTGTCCTGAAGAAAGTCCTTCTCTGCTTGAGGAAGGGAGCTGAAACTCTCCTGTGTACTTCTGCAGAGTTTTGCCAACCTCCAGAACCACCAACGACCTTCTCTCTCCACCGAGTGAGCCAAGAAGCATCTCTAGGACAGGCTGGATGACTTTCCCTTGAGAACACATTAGCATGGAGCTCAAGCTAAAGCGAAAAGACTAACCTATTTAATGGCAGAGTCCCCTGGCTCTTAACTCTTGCTATGAGTTAGCATCTGCAATTCTCTTTCACCACGGAAAGAGATTCATTTTGTCAGAGGTTTCCCTTACACGATGCCTCCTACGTTCTTGTGTGCCGTGACTTTTCTTGCTGCTTCTTTAGAGGTAGCTGCCATTTCCCGAGAAGAATCCTCCTTTAGGTGTCTAAACCTGTCAAAATCAACTCTTCGGGGAGTGTCAGAGCCGGGAGCCGCTCTGCTCTTCTCTCCAGGCGCTGCATGACTTTGTTGCTGTGCTAAAACCAGCAGCGGCTGTTGGAGGTGAGGGTTCTGGGAATGAAAAGCATAATGTCCTAATTACCTAGGGCAGGGAACACATCTGGCAGGAAAAGGAAGGGAACGAATGCCAGAGCTCAGAACCCAACACACGAATTGACGTTCATTAGTGCCACGGCACAGAGCCCTGCCAGAGGAATCGCGTGCGGTGTCCCAGGGCACCCAGCGCCGGAACAAAATCCCCGAGTTGGTGGAGCGCAGCGAAACCTCCCTCAGGAAAAAAAGGGTGGCAGGCACCTTCTGCCCTTCTGTGTCCCAGAGCAGGTGGAGCTTTCCTGGCGTGCGCATCCCCGGGTTTGTGTGTCCGGGAGGTCAGCCTGAGCGGTTGCGGTGCTCTGCCCTTTCGTAGCTATTGCTGGCCTTTTGGAATTGAGGCTGTGGGGAACTGTGCTGGAAAAGCCCGCAGGAATTGCCTCGCTAAATCTCCATCAGCAGCACAGTCACTGCTGCACAGCCTCCACAGCAAAAATAGAGGGAGTGCCCCTTCCCCTGCTAAAACAGGGCTGGAAAAGCTTCAGTCACCTGAGCGGATGCCAGCCTGGCCCCCACTCGTGGGGGAGATTCCTTTGTCTTCTCTGCTGGCTGGGCCAGCAGCACCTCCAGTTACTTGTGCTCTCAGGGTAGGTTTGTTTGTGGGACAGCACTGCAGCCTCTGGCACCGGTGGAACTGGAGGGGAACAGTGGGCAGGGAGCAAAGGAGGCATTTCACTCGGGGAGCTTGAGACAGCGTGAGGCTCTGCTGGAGTACTGCGTCCAGCTCTGGAGTCCTCAACAAAAGAAAGGTGCGGATGTACTCAAGTGGTTCCAGAGGGGAACACAGGACTTACCAGAGGGATAGAGGTCATGCTGTGAGGCAGTCTGAGAGAGCTGGTGTTCAGCCTGGAGCAGGCGCAAGGGAAAGCCCCTGGCACAGAACGTAAGGAATTTTTGGTAGGTCCTGCTGCAGCAGGACAGGAGGTGGTGCATTTACACTCAAAGAGGGTAGGTTCAGGCTAAATAGAAGGAAGAAACATTTTACCATGAGGGTGGTGAAGCACTGGAGTAGGTTACCCAGAGTGCTGTAGAAGTCCTGTCCCCAGAACTACTCAGTGTCAGGTGGGATGGGGCTGTGGGTATCCTGATGAAAAGATGGTCCTGCTCAGCGCAGGTGGGTTGAACTGGGTGACCTGTAAAGGTCCCTTCCAAACCCCGAAACGATGTGACTCTGAATGTGGCTCCACTGTCCTGCAGGATGCAATGGACTGTATTAAACAGGAGGAGAGGGAATCGCGTGTGTTGCAGGTAAAGAGATGCCTGCCTGTTGATCGTATGGCGAGAGGGGGACATGCTGCACCACGCAGTACTAGTGGGTGGTGGAAGATGCTCTGGCCACCTTATTCCTCTCCTTCCCGGGAGCAGAGAGACAGAGTGCTGCACAGCTCTGGAAGGGAGCTTTTCTGAGCTGGGTGGGAAGAGCTGGCCGGGAGTTACTGCGTTCCTGCCCTCCTGTGGCTGATGGGGAAAAAATCAAGGCTCTCTGTAGAGGAATGCTTTTCCATCCTGCTGCCTGGACTCTGTTAATCCCTGCTCTGCAGTGACCTGCCAAAGCGTAGAACGCGTGGAAGTGTGAAGCACAGCGACTAATTACGCTTAGCACTTCTTAGGTTTCAAGAGCTCTGCGAATACCTGGGTGAAGTCACAGAATCACAGGCTCATCAGGGACTGGAAGGGACCTCGAAAGGTCACCCAGTCCAGTCCCCCTGCCACAGCAGGATCCCCTAGACCAAGTCACACAGGAACACAGCCAGGCGGGGCTGGAACGTCTGCAGAGAAGGAGACTCCACAACTCTTAGTTTCACGAGTGTGGAGTGATTTCTCCGGACTGCCAGAGCGCAGCTCTAGCAACAGTCTCAACAGAAAACGAGGTGAAACCCCTGTCCGGGGCCGGGCTGAATTGCTTTCCAAGGTGATGCGGACTGCTTTGCAGAGTGTAAGTGCTGTTGGCAGTACAGAAGCGTGCCGTGGAGTGGGTTCTCAGTGGTGACGCTGTGGGGCAGGCATCTTCTGAAGGTGCCCTCGTACCTGGTGTAGTCTGGATCTTGGCCATGTTCCATATAATCTCCGCATGTGACCGCAGAATGAAAGCAAGCTCAGTGGGCCCAGGCGTGTGAGGAAGGATGGAAATTAAAGGAAGAAAGCGATCAGGGGTAGATTTATGAGAGTTAGAAGGGCACTGAAGGGATGGTGTCACTTGGTGACACATGAAGCTCAGCAGAAGGGTTGTGACAGTACGAGGGATCGGTGCTCAGGATCTGAAGTGTCTTGGTTCTGTTCTTTTCTTTCAGATGCCCAATACATCACCTGCAAGATGCAGAACTGTAGTGAAGCCACTCGCAGCAAACCTTTTCCTGGCTATATTGACCACAACTCCCTGATTGTCCAGGATGATTACATCTTTGTTCAGGTGCAGAGCATGCTTATTCTATTCTGTTCTGTTCTGTTCTGTTCTGTTCTGTTCTGTTCTGTTCTGTTCTGTTCTGTTCTGTTCTGCTCTGCTCTGCTCTGCTCTGCTCTGCTCTGCTCTGCTCTGCTCTGCTCTGCTCTGCTCTGCTCTGCTCTCTTCTAACTCTATCCTGCTCTGCTCTGCATTCTATTCTGTTGTTCTCTATGAAATTATTTCCTTTCCCATTCTGTGTGTGTGTGTGTGTGTGTGTGTGTTAGCTCTCAACAAATCAGACAGCACTAAATCCAGATAATCTCGGCCCTGGGTAGACTTCATTGGAATGCTTAGCAGCAGTCCTTTTACCTCGAGGAGCTTATCACTGTAGGGGCATATAATTTCTTCCTGGAGCATCCACCAGATGTGCTGAAGTGCTCCCTGCAATCCCATCAGCACTCCAGGGTGACTGCTGTGGCCCCCAGCTTGAAGTGAAGTGTGGGTCATCTGCTATTGCAAGGGAGTCAACCAAAGCTTTTTTTGAGCATGAGAGGGAATTAGAAAAGGAGAGAGAGAGGGAGGGGGGAGGAAGGGAGAAGAACCAAAGGGGGAGTAATCAGGCTTCATTGTTATGCCTCCATTATGATTGTGGTGAAAAGGCTGAAGATGGGATGTAGTCCAGGTGAGAGCTGGTGAATGGCTCTGAACTACTGTGGGTTTCATTAGGCTGCCACCAGTGTCCATTTAACAGCTGAAGAGGACAAAACTAACAACAGCATTGCAGGGAACCCGGGGTGAACTGGAAATCATTAGGGCTGAACTGGTCTTCCAGACAGTATGCGTATTGTGCCCTGCTTGGGGCTGGAGGGAGGAGAGAGGACTGGCATTTTCAGTTGGTAAGTTGCTTGCTAATTACCTGCAGCTGATGAACTCGGTCACAACCACCAGGCTGCATCAGCCACAAGGCAATGAAATGTTGGTGTGGAGGCAGAAAGGGTCACGGATCAGCCCTGTTCTCTCATTTCACTATGGTTGTGTGTTTGTGGCTCAAGAGCTATAGG
Source organism: Upupa epops (assembly GCA_013397515.1). NCBI lineage: Eukaryota > Metazoa > Chordata > Aves > Bucerotiformes > Upupidae > Upupa > Upupa epops. The sequence continues at coordinate 206,366 of VZRI01010544.1, read as the reverse complement.
ACCTGGGGAATTTATATGGCAATGGATTCACTACTTTACCACTGATGCCTTGATTTTGTCCTCTTCAAAACTGTTAGTTGTCTTAGTTCTGACCTGATGTTACTGCCCTCTGTAGAGAAGCAACCCCCTTTGCCTCCGCTGAAGTCAGTGCTGGGGAGACTGTCTGCCCTTCTCACCAGCACTTGCGTTTTGATGCATTTCTTCCTCTGCTTATGAACTGTCGCACCCTGTTCCCAGGGCTGTGTCCCCCCCCCGTGTTAGCTGTCAGGAGCACATGAAGGGAGGCAGCCTCGCTGGCAGCTGAGGAAGAAGGGATTGTTTTGTGCTGAGGCAGAGGAGAGCTGAGGTGCTAGTGAGTGACTTAGCCAAGGAAGCCAGGGCTTCACTTTCCAGGGCCAGACTTTCGCCTGGAATCTCAGGCCTTTTCCTCTCCGTGCAGAACACGAGGTGGTTGTTGCTTTCTTTTTGGAGGCACTGCCAGTCTGATCAGTGTTTGCTCATCAGCTGCGAAGGTGCTGCAGTTGTAACCCGCTGCCACCAACACTGGTGTTCCCCTTGGCCTCTTGTGCTCCATGTTTCCCCGACCACGGAACAAACCATCTCAAGAAGCCTCACGGTAACTTTCTTGCTTCTCTCATAGCTGACATCAGGAGGAAGACCACATTATTATGTCTCTTACAGGCGGAACGCGTTTGCACAGATGAAGCTGCCAAAGTACTCCCTGCCCAAGGTAGGTTGGTGCTGCTGCTGCTTGAATGCCCGTGCGGTCCTGGGGATAATTTGGTTGCTCGAAAATTGGAGTCAAACACAAGTAACTGCAAGGAGATGCCCAGTGAGTGAGAACTTCACTGTCTCGTAACAGACATTAGCAGGCAGAAAAGGACTGGTGAGTCAGTACTTCGGCTTGTCAAGGACATCAGGGTGAAAAGTACGCAGCCGCACGGGCCACGCCGGTCACCAGGTCTCATGGTTAGGCAGTTTGGACGGGACGCTCTTTCTCTAAGTTTCTTCAGGTTGAAATGCCCTTCTGTCCCTGTCGTCCGGGGGTTGCTTTTTGTGCTGTGCCTCATTCGTAGGGTGTCACGGGAGCCAGGCTGAAGGGTGTCTGTGTGTGAGTGCACCGTAGCTCCCCTCGCTAGGACCAAGGGAGAACTGGCGTCGGAGCTTGCCAGGCTCTCGCTGCCTTCTGAAGCTGAACTTCTGAAATACCTGTGTGAAGCGCTGGCTCTCGTGAGGGAAGCACCATTCGCAGCTGGGCTCCTAACAGCTTCTTGACCAAGACAGAGGCTTTTTCTTCCCTTTTTTTTTTCCCCAGGTCTTTTCATTCTTGGTACAGTCCGGCTTAAGTGAGAGTTGAGAAGCAGCAAGTGGCCCTGTGAATTGTAGTGTCTGGAGGCAAAAGCATTGTCCCAGATTCAGTAGGGATTGTCAGGAAGGGTGAGAGGAAGCGTAAGGTCAGCCTGCTCCTCGACTGAAAGTGCACTGGGTTTCCTGGGCGGGAGAACCCAGAGGGATAATTTGGCTACTGTTCCCACTGTCTGCCTTGTGTTCCCTAACCCCGCTGACTCTTTGTAGTGGCTTGGCCATACTACAGCATAGACCCAGACCTTCAGTGCCTCACCTCACCCTCACCTCACCTCACCTGACCTCACCTCACCTCCTCTGGGGTTGTATTTGGTTCCTGTTTCCAGCACCTGAATGCCCAGCTTACAGGACACTCAGGACCTTGCTAGAAGCCACAGTATCTTCACAGCTCTAGCACAGGAGACCCGTGGGTCTCAGTTACTGGGCTGGTTTGACACTCCCTGTCGAAGCAGACAGGAATCACCGCAGTTCAGATCAAACGTGAGCAGCAGTCCCGAGTGGCCCTGTACAGGGGCACTGCCTTTTTAGCATAGTACCCTTAACACCAGACCTAAACTGGAGTCCCGTGTTTGTTATTCAGACCCTTTCCAGAGGGATTGCTTGAGTTGAACTGGCTGTCTCCTTTAGCCCTCTCTTATTTTTCCAGCTGCCCACCTTCTCGCAGAGCTGTCTGGAGAGCTAGGGAAGATGCCCTGCGATGAAACTGCAATGCGCTCTCAGTAACAGGAACTGGAGCAGTAGCTTGTGCTTAACACAAAGGAGAAGGCAGATGTTTAAGGAGATAGGATACTGTCACGCTCGGACGTTCTTCAAAGACCAAAGAGCCACAAGTGGCCGGGAAGGAGCTGCAGCGGCGCTGTGGCTGTCTCGAAGCTGCTGTCAAAGGAGAGCTGCTCTTATTAAAAATGCACAAAGAGCGATGCTGTTCAAGGGATCAAAACAAACAACTTCCTTTATGCTGAATTCATTCTCTTTTATCTCCCTCAGCTAGGAAAAAGGGGCCAAATATGCTAAAGAGTACTAAGCGACTTTGGCAATTAGAAGATGGAAGTGTCAGACCTTTTGCTTCTGCGTGGCACTGCTGAGCTGGGCAGGTGTGGTGGCAGGCAGCTTTGGCAGGTGGTACTGCTGCTCAGGCAGCCGTGGCCTAGAGCAGGCCAAAAGGCTAGTAGCATCCCGATGGCATCAGAAAAGGTGCGGCCAGCAGGGACAGCCCAGTGAGTGTGCCCCTTTACTTGGCATTGGACGGGCCACACCTCGATTACTGGGTTCGGCTTCGGACACCCGGAGTCAAGAAAGACACCGAGGTGCTGTATTGGGTACGATGTATGGGTGCATACGCACCCGCTTCATACTAAGAGCTGATTTGGGAAGAACAAACGACTGTTCTGAGTCTTAACCTGAGGGTGAGTCCCCCTTCGGGTGTAGAGGTCGGGTTTCTTCACTGTGTTGTCTTTCATCTTTCTATCGCCAGCTCCCTCTGGGAGCGTTCGTTACTCCTGGAAAGCTGTCAGAAAGCAAAGCGCCAAGGAGTGGCTATTATTAGCCAAGACAGAAATAGCATCAGCTTCCAAAGGGTGTATTTTCCGATAAAGTTCCCAGGTTTGCACAGAGAGAGCTCTGGCTGAGCGTGGTGGAAGCGGAATAACTTCGGGGTATCTGCCCAAAACAGACAGCACAGCCAAATCTGCTGGGAATCACCTGATGCTAAGAAATCTGCCTTTCTCTTCCTACCCCGTGGGTTGTTATGGCCCCAAAGAACTCGGGGTGCCTGTGTTGGGCAGATAGAGCCTGGGAATGTCATTGTAGCAGTCTCTCGGTGGCTTTTTCCCCTGGGTAATAATTTCTCCAGGCTCTGAGAGAGAAAATGAGGTTCCACAGTTTCTGGGTTTGCTTTAATTATGCAAACGTGTCCTTGCTCCCTGCCTGCAGGAACAAGCGGAGTAAAAGAAAACCTCGCTCGAAGCACTAGTTACTATAGCTAGCGACTGCAGCTACTGTGTTACTGGTGGGGAGGGGGGTGTCAGCATAGTGGTCTTGGCCACTAGGAGATGGTGTCATCAGAAAGGACAGATGACAGCAGCGCTGTCTGCAGACGTTAAGCAGCTCCCAAGCATTCCTGCAGAAGTTTCTGATGCTGACGTTTCAGAAGCAGACGTTTCGCATGCTGCTTTCTTCTTCCTGGTAAAAACCCCCAAACGAAGCCAAATAAGCAAACACCTTGTGATGCTGGAATCACCAGTGGAATCACTCGGGTGCTTAAAAACCCCCACACTCCAAACAAACAGCTCCCCCGCCTCCCCCTCCTCCCCAAGCAAAAGTACTCATTAAAATGGAGGTGTTGGTAGGGGGTGAAGAGCGCTGCTGTGTAAACTGCTCTGCCAAAGGAAACCTTCAATTAACACCTCATCAGTTAATTACGGCTTTGGAAATTGTTGTGGATGGAGTTACCTGCTTATGGAGCAGAGCGGAGCATCAGCTACGGTTTTTTGATTACACTTCAGCCTAAATGCCTTCCTTGCTCTCCCACGACGACTTTGGTGTCCTTGAAATGACAGAGCAGAGTTCTGTGCGTAACCTTCCTCTCTTTCCTTTCCCCAGGACATGCATGTTATCAGCACGGATGAGAATCAGGTGTTTGCAGCTGTACAGGAGTGGAACCAGAATGACACCTACAATCTGTACATCTCCGACACCCGAGGCGTCTACTTCACCCTGGCCCTGGAAAACGTCAAGAGCAGTCAAGGGCTGGAGGGGAATGTGATGATTGACCTCTATGAGGTATGTCATGACTGTAAACATCTCACTCCTATCTCAGGAACCCTTGTGATGCCAGAATCCTTTCCTTCTTGCACGTCAGTCTTGTCTTATGCACCTGAACAGCGGACCCAAAAAGCGACTGAACACGCAGTTTGAGCCACCTTTTGTCTGAAGGCTTGGGTGCAGTCAGCTGAGTCTCCAGGCCAGGCTTTACACAGGTTATCAATTTAGACCTGGTCTAATATTATGAACAGATCCACTGCTGGACTCTCCTGCAGGTTTTTAGGTGAAGAAAAGCTCGTGGCTTTTTCACACAGGGGAAGATACAGTGAATGGTTCATTCAGTCTCTGGCAGGCGCTTGTTAAGACAAGACACGTTGGTCCACCCCTCAGTAGCATCACTCCCCAAAGGTGGTCACACTGCTGACAGGACAACCAGCTGGTAAGAGGGGACAGCAGCTTTCGGTTATCTCTGTCATTCTCAGCTTGGACTGTCCTGGAATGGCCTCTCTCGGACTGTCTCATGAGCATGGGAACCTCCTATCTCGTTTTTGTGTCTCTCTTCCCGTGTCCTTCCCTAACAAGCGTGTTCTGCGTGAGCTCACCCGTAGAAAGGCCGATGGCGATGTTTCTGTGACGGCTGATCCTTAGAACAGAGCTTGTAACGTGCCCTTCTCTTGCTCTGCTGCCGGTTCTCCTTCTGGAGGCAGCATTCCACCAGGCTGAGGTTCAGCCTGCAGCCACTGCTTTGAGGGCCAGTGTGTTCATCTGGGTTCCTCCCATGGGGGATTTTCTGACCACTTACAATAAAGGTCATAGACAAGAGCTGGGATCCTTTGGGGATGGAAATGCTTGCTGGACTTCCCCACCACCGTGTGGAATCAGCTCTGCTGCATTGTTTGCCTTCGGCTTCCCTTTAATTTGAAAGCACTGTGAGCTTCCTGAGCGTGGAGCCCCAGCCTTGTGCATAAATGCAGATGAATTGGAGGAGGATGGGCACTGGCAGTTTAGTAATTTAGAGGGGTTTGCTATTAATCTCTCTGCAGTGCTGGCAGCCCATGGAGAAGCTGCTGCCTCTTATTACTGCTTAGCTTGAGAAGCGGTTTCACTGCATTACGTAAAGGTGTCCTGCATCCCAGGAGCAAGGGAAAGCCTTTGTTTTGTTTTAGTAGGGTAACAGCACACAGTGGCCTGGATTGAAATGGATGGAATCAGACTTGTGTGTCATATCTGCCAGGTAGCTGGATAGAACGAATGTTGGCTGACACTGAGCCTGGCACAAACCTTCCTTTCAATCTGATGTTCCAGCTGGAAGGGAACAGAAAGCCGTGCAGGATAATTCTTCCGGTGGGGTTGTTGCAAATGATGAATGCTCTAGGGATAAATAGAGATGAAGACAAGAGAAGAAAACAAACCCATAGATAAGGTAAAAGGAAGTGAAGCGATTGCAAAACAGGTCCTTCTGGTGACAGTGGTATGTTTAAAAAAGCACGAGTCCTTGCGAAGATGCCAGGGACACCTGTTTGATGGGCACACATCCATACACGCGTTTGTCAGGTGCTGGAAGTAAGTTCTCTGGGTTGCACTGCAGTGAAAGTGTCTGTGTATGCAGATACAGAAACTGATCCTGCGTCAGGCTTAGGTATGCTCGGAACTGCTGGATGGGGAGTTGCACTGGGCATGAAGAAGTTCTCTGATGGTGTCTCGTCGCGTTCCCCCTTCTCCTGTAAGTCATCAGGAACCTTTCTCTCAGAGCTCGTTACTTTGGTGTGTTGGCTCCTCTACTGCCGCACCTGTGGAAGAGGAGAAAACCACTCCTAGAGAGACACAGTTGCCCCCCCTGTGTGTTGCACAAAGTGGAGTGTGAGGCCAGTTCTTTCCACCAACTCCCTCTGACTATTCAGCAGATCAGCAGCTGCCAAAGAGCTGTCCTAGAGACCATCTCCTACAGCAATGGGAGAGGAACAGTCACTGGGTGTTTGATGTGATGCCCTTTGTGCTTCCTGCTCTCCAGTGAAGTGACCTGGCTCTGCCTAGCTCTCTAGTTGGACTGATCCACAGCAACTCTGTCTTGCCTGTGGGAATCCATGCCTGAACTGATAACAGACTCTCTTGTGTCTCTGTAGCTGCAGTGTATTTGCCTATCTCTCTGGAACTTCTCTTTTTGCACTATGCATCTCGTGTGTGTTCAGTGTTGGTGGTGGGGAGTGAAGAACGTGTTCTGAATGGTGTGTTTGAGCATCTTGTGTTTGCAGTTTCTAAAGCTGTAGACAGCACTTGTGTCCGCACACAACACATCCTGGGCAGTGAAGACTGGCAGTAGTGCCTGTGTGAGAGCTGATGGAGCGCCTCTCCCTCTCAGTGCCAGTGGTCACACACTTACACGAGTCTTTGTCACTTGGAATCATTAGGATATTGTATGAACAGCGGGGATGAGCTCTGCGCTGTGTGTGTGGTGGCTGTGTGGATGCAATAGGTGTGCCTCTTCCTCCTGAGACCACACAGACAGCAATACTGTGTGCAGTCTATCCTGAAGATAAAGCTGTCCAAGAGTTTCACAGTTTGCTTTCTCGGGAAGTGATTCCGAGCCCCAGCCCATGACTGGAATCACAAGAAGAAAAATCCACGGGATTTCAGAAGGCATTTGTCACCTGAGATATAAAATGCTCTTTGATCAGTTACGGCCGCCGTTCACAGGGACTATGTAATGCAGCGATTCCAGGACAACAACAAAGGGAACAATAACTGGAGCTATCAGCTCTGGCCTCTGGTAGTAAAGACAGAACTGTGCTATTTTTCCAGCCCCCTCTATCCGTGCAGTGTCACTGAAAGACAGAGTACCCTTGTCTTCTGAGGGTGTTCAGAAGTCCTTACTGCTTAGTTGTGTGGGACCGAACAAGAAGGCTGAGACACTGCAAGTAGTGTCTCTTTGTGCTCATATCAGCCATAAATAGCTGACTGCTTGATTTAAAGACTACTGCCCTGTAGAACAAATCATGCCTAAGTCTTTGCGCAACTTCAGGTGGAGTTCCGTGTCAGTGCTCAGTCAGGAAAGTGCTATTCAGAATGACCGAGTACCCCTGTGTGCTGTGCCAGCGCACCGTGCACGAGTGGTCCCACAGCATGGGGCGGAAAGCGCACAACGGGAGCTGCAGCGTCTGGGCCCGACCACGTAATTGCATCAGTAACAAACCTGACTCTGCTGTGTCACGGCCGTTGGCCACATGACGCCACTGGAGTGGAGATATCTATGAGTAAAACATCCTGATGAATAATTCTGTGTGCTAGTCCTGCACCACAAGAAGCGATGGCAGCGAATGACTGCATACGCTTGCTGGGAACCCAAAAGTTTCTCACTGCCCCCCTTCTTCTCTTGATTTTGCTTCCTGTTTTATTGCAGCACTCAGCCTGTAGAATGACAGCCTAACAAATTCATCCGTAAGCTGCAGCAGCTATTGGGCTATTGATTTTCAGTGTGCCGAGAAGATGGGAACATTCTGCAGTGTGAGTTGTGGTTTGAGGTTGACTCTTTTTTTCCCACTAAGACGCTTCTGGGCTCGGTTCCAGTGTCAGTCTTTAAGCATCACAGCTTTGAAAAATGCTCCTGCAGGTCTGTGGAGTAAAGCTGTTGGCTAAAGCACCAGGAGAAATGAAAGCATGAGTGCTAGCTGTGCAGCTAGCAATCTGGGTGGCTTGGCTGGTGTCACTAGTGCATTGGTGACTGGAATATTGTGTCCAGTTCTGGGCCCTCAGTCGAAGGACAGGGAACTGCTTGAAATAGTCCAGTGCAGAGCCATAAAGGTGGTTAAGTGGAATATCTCCCTTATGAAGAAAGGCTGAGGGAGCTGGGTCTCTTCAGCTTGGAGGAGGCTGAGGGGTGACCTCATTAATGCTTTAAATCCATAAAGGGTGAGTGTCAAGAGCCAGGCTCTCCTCAGTGATGTCCAGTGACAGGACAAGGGGCAACGGGTGTAATCTGGAGAATAGAAGGTTTTGCATAAACATAAAATAGCTCTTTCACTGTGAGAGTGACAGAGCCCTGGATCAGGCTGCCCAGAGGGACTGTGGAGTTTCCTTCTCTGGAGACATTCAAAACCCGCCCAGCCGCGTTCCTATGTGATCTACTGTAGGTGACTGGGCAGAGGCGTCGGACTAGATGATCTTTCGAGGTCCCTTCCAACCTCTCCATTTCAGTGATTCTTTTTAAAAATACACAGCTGAAATAAAACTGCCTCCGTGCCCCAGGTGACTGTGCTGAACCACTGGAAATGATGAACCGCACTGGCACCCTCCGGAGCTCCAAGCAGGCTGTGTGGAACAGAAGGGCTGAACTGGAAGTTTAGCTGAGTGTTGCTGTACTCTGCACGGCCAGAATCGCTGCTGTTTTCTGCTACTGTTGTGTGAGAGCCTGCTCGCATTTCCTTTTCCAGGGGGAAGGAGGCTGGCACTCGTGAGAGGTTGTGTCATGGGTTAAGGCTGGGCCAGCCACTACATGAAAGACAGATGCTTTTGCTTAGCTCCTCTCCCTTCCCAAAGGGGAAGAGGAAAGGAATAGGGGAGAGAGGCTTACGGATTGAAAGAGAAAACTGAAGCTGCTGTAATGAAAATAATTAAATAAATAGAATATATACAAACCCAACCCCGTCAGCCCCACACAGGCAGAAGCATCAGTGTTAAAGCTGGTGCTGTGAGCAGGCACTGGGGAAGTCCCACACTGGACTCAGCAATAGACAAGAGCTGGATTCAGCAGCTGGATCCCGAATTGGATTCAGAAATCCATGGATTGGGATCAAAGGCTGAATGATCCAAGTCCTTCTCAAGAGGACGTGATTGTTTTCATGTCTCAGCTTTATGCGAGGTGACATCTACAGGACAGAATACCTTGCTGGTCCGTTTAGGGTCGCCTGTCCCTGCGGGTGCAGCCTTTCCCTTACTCCATCCCCACTGTGGCACTCAAGATTCAGCAGACCTGGGTCTTCACAGGAGCAAGAGCCTTTCTACCCAGTCCATGATAGTAAATGACATCGAGTGTTGTCACTTCCAGAAGTAGATGCTGCCTACAAAAGCATACTGCTAACTTCAGAAAGAAGTGCAGTTACACAGAAGAGACTGCGCTGAAGATGAAGTCAAAGACCAGTGTTCGTTCTGTTCAAACTCAAGCAGGACAGAGTGTCACTGTACAGGTGATGCTACTGATGCCTTGTCGTGCTGTTCCTGAAATAGAACCTGTTTTCTGTTTGTCACTTTTCCACCTGTGATGAGTTCATCTGTCCCCAACACCATAGCTTGCCTTCCTTTCATGCTCTTTGCCATCTCTTGGCCTGACATCTGCCACACTGCCACGACCACCAGCTCCTTGCTGAGTTTGACGGGGCACGAGAGACACGTGCACAGAACCTGCCTTGGTTAGATCTATTTTTCAACCATGTCAATTTTTCCTAGGTAGCAGGGATAAAGGGAATGTTCTTGGCTAACAAGAAGATTGACAACCAAGTGAAGACTTTCATCACCTACAATAAGGGGAGAGACTGGAGTTTGTTGCAGGCTCCGGACACTGACCTGAGAGGAAACCCCATCGACTGTCTCCTAGTAAGTACCCGTGTGGGGACTGGGGGTGCTGACATCCCAGAACAAACGTTTTCTGCCAGGTGACGTGGGCAAAGAGAGGGCGACTCGCTCTCCGTGGCTGCGCCTCGTGGCGACAACGCCGTGCGTTGAAAGCGCAGCTCCCCAGGCTCGGGCTGGCGGGCGGCCCCGCGAGAGCTGGCGTTGTAAGTCAGCTTTGTTTGGTCCCTGGAACCCAAAGAGGCTCCTCAGCTCAGCTGCCCTCTGCTCGGCAGCCGTCTCCCCGTGAGCTGCGCGGGAGGCTGGGCGCGGGTTGGTGCAGTTGGCTCTGGGGACACTAGATGGGAGGAGTGAGCTGCTGCGGCTCGGGAACGCGGGGTGGCCGCTTGGGACAGGCTCGGAGGAAGGGGGAACTCCGGTTTGTGGCTGCCAGGCCGCTCTGCAGACAGCATCAGTACCTGTCATTTCCTCTGTGAACTCAGAAGCGAGAGGCGACGCGCCCATCCAAGCCTGTGCTCAGCCGTGTGCTGGGTTTATGTGGTGTCTGCCTGGCAGTAACGCAGGAACGCCCCGTGCCTCCCTAAGCTGGTAGAGGAGCACGCAGTTCATGTTGTCTCTGCTTTTTACGGTTGTTTCCTCTCTCTCCATAGCCCTATTGCTCCCTTCATCTTCACCTGAAGGTCTCAGACAATCCCTACACCTCAGGAAACATCGCCAGCCGAGACACTGCCCCCAGTATTATTGTAGCTTCAGGTATGGAACGCTTGGAAGTTGCCTGTGTGTGATGGGCAAACACTGAGTCTTGTGTTCGTGATGGGTGTGGAGGGTGCTGAGTGCCCTGGGGGGGGTCACGCCACCAGTACTGGGAAGGAGGGCAGGCTGTCAAATAAGAGTCCTTACAGGCCTTCTGCTTGACATTTGGAAGGGGTTTGGATTGAAACTGGCCTTCAAACAAGAGAGAGCACTCTGGCCCTCTACTCCCATCAACCCGAGGTTCCAATCAGGCCGTTTCCCTTGCGTACGGAGGCGTGTGCAGCTGCGTGCATTGCATCTCCAAACTGGTGGGGCTTCCTCTCCCCTTTCTCTTCACAAAAACATCAATCCTATGATTGCAAAGTGCAAGTGGGGATGATTACTCCCCTGATTTGTTAATTCTGCTGTTTCTTAGTGTTACATCACTGATCGCTCCTCACTTCACAGGTAATGTAGGCACCGAGCTATCAGACAGCGACATCAGCATGTTTGTTTCGTCCGATGCTGGGAACACCTGGAGACAGGTAAAGGACACAGTCTCGCTTCAAGCAGTAACCAAAGGGAGTTGGCATCAACTGTCGCTTGAGTTTCTGCTCTTCACAAAAAGGATAAGCTCTTCCCTTCTGAGAGGTGCAGAGATTCTCAGCGACTGAATACGTGGTAGGATGAAGTTTTGTAGTTCCACTTGGAGTTCGACTTCGGTTTAGCTGTGTAGCGAAGAGAGGAGGTTAAAATGTGAATACTGAGAGGCTATGACATGGTTCCTTTTACTGTTGTACAGCCTTCTCTTCATGGTTACACTTTCCCAAGCATCAGCTGTTGTGCTGGTCTGCTTTCCTTTGACCCACGTGGGGCTCATTCCACCTAAGCTGAGTTGTCTGAAGTTCAGTGTCCATACAAGTGGGTTCTTCTGCTTTTCTGCTCAGCTAATAGAGAAAAGAAGGCAAGCAATCTTGTTCATGGTGCATTCATTGTGAAAAGAGATTGGCTGCTGAAGTTAAAGTGAATTCCTAATACGTAGTGCGGTCACAGCTGCTAAGAGGGCATTGCTACCCCGCAGTGTGCTTGTCCTCAGAACAGGCACTTCCGTTATTCCTGCTTTCTGGATTGGATATCAAGTCCTGGAGATAAAAGAGGGACTCTCACAGGCTGGCAGATGCTGCTAGATGAACTGGACAGGAGATGATTGCAGAAAGCCAATACAAAAAGAAACTGAAAAAGAAAGGATTCAAAATTGTGTGATATTCCGGGAATCTCGTTAGCTGTGAGTGTTTGTCCTGCCCTCCCTTCAGTGTCTGCGACGCTCAGTGAGGTAGGGGCGGATAGGTGCAAACATGTCCAGCTTTTCTTGAAACAAGAGTCTGTCACTAAAAGGAGGGAATAGCTGATTTCTAAATTCAATGTTTTCCTGCCAAGCAAAGGCAGAGTGCCTTTCCAGAGGCTCTGGAAAACTGAAAAATCCCAGAAACCCCCAGATGGTGAAAACAGAATGCAGGAAGCACCTCTCTGCACTGGGTTTTCTCTGCTCCCTAATTTCCTTAGCACGTACCCACCCTTCCTTGGTCATCGTCATGCTAAGAGAACTACAACATTTTCTGGGCACTAAGGGAAATTGATTTAAGTAACTGTCTGTACTTAAAATTCCAGATCTTTGAGGAAGAGCACAGTGTCCTGTACCTGGATCAAGGTGGAGTACTGGTCGCCATGAAGCACACGTCTCTGCCTATCAGACATCTCTGGTAATGACCCTGTCTGTGCTAAATGTCTGCTGCCCCTCCTTTCAGATGCCAGGCAGCAGGCAGGCAGGCTGCATCCAGAGTTTTCTGTAGCTACAGTCTACACAGTTAACAAATACTGACTCAAAGGAAGCTAAGGGACCTGTGCGGTTCCTGTTGGTGTTGGTCCTGCCTGGCAGCATCTGAGATACCAGCAGTGCAAGTCCACAGCTCCCCTGCTTTGCCACGACTTTGGATCTGGAGTGTGGTTACTGTCTGGGTTATGGTTTGTCTCTTATGAGGATCCCCAAGTACTCTTTAGTTTCGGAACTGTCAGTGAACTCGTCTCCCGTGTAGCAGGTAGCTCTCAAGAACCAGTAATCTGTTGAGTAGATTCCGGGTTTTGTGGCTCAGAGTGGAGTGAAGAGTCTCCACAAGTGAAGCAGGAGGAGAGTCTGGAAAGGCACTCATTCTTCTTTCTCCTCTAGGCTAAGTTTTGATGAAGGGAGATCTTGGAGCAAGTACAGTTTCACATCCCTCCCGCTGTTTGTGGATGGCGTTTTGGGGGAGCCTGGAGAGGAGACGCTCATCATGACGTAAGTTAGCCTGCGGCTCCACTGCTGAAGGGGGTCGCACCGTGACTGTCTTACGAGGGTTGTTGGTAGCGTGGTAATAGCTCTTCTGGCTGAGGTCTAAACCAAGCGTTCTCTGAAGACAGGGGTGTGGAACCTTCTGCTGTCACATCGTCAGTGTTTACTTGTGCCGTGATGGAGGGACTGACAAGGTGGTTCCTTGCAGTCTGCTAGACATTATCGCTTGGTTTGTCAGCACGGACCCCGACTCCTCCAACTGAATGTGTTCTAAACCAGAGTTACAGCTGACAGATGAAGAGTTGAAAGAGAAACGGAGGGGTGTTTTTATAACCTGGTTTTGCTGCTACTGAATTTATTTTCCAGCTGAAACGCAGCAAAATGAAGACATGCTTTTGTAAAAACACATGACAAACTGCTGCCTGGGGCTGACTCCTGAAGCCTGGTGATTAGTTTCAGAGTGCTGTGCTGAGTTCTGCACGGCACGCAAGGATCTAGCTTTAACCTGCCAGAAACGGTGACTCTTCACTGAGATCAGACTGGGGAGGACAGAGGGACAAAGCAGTTCCCGTCTGTAAAAGATGGACTGGCATGTAATAAGCAGGGTGTGTGGCTTGGAAGCGAACTCGATTCAGAGAGAGATGGAAAACGTGCCCTTCGGCGTCCGATTTTAATTCGTGTTGAAGGGATTCCCACAGCTTGTAATCAGGAAATCACACTCCTCTAGGTGTGACTGGCTCCAGCCCCATGTCAGATCTTCTCTGTATGACAGGTTTGGGGATTGACAGAGGTGGGAGGATCTTGATTCACAGAATAAAGGCTGCATGCAATTTTGAAGAGGGCTGTAATTCAGCAACCTGAGTTTCACTTTCACTATGCCGAGGGAAAATCAATAGGACGGGCGCTCCTTACACACTGCCTGCCTGTAGCTATCAGATCCTGCTGGCTGCTGTCTTTCACTCCCTGCTTTTTCTGCTGTCTTCTGTAGAGTGTTTGGACACTTCAGCCACCGCTCAGAATGGCAGCTGGTGAAAGTGGATTACAAGTCCATTTTCGACCGGAGGTGTGCAGAAGAGGACTACAGCCCTTGGCAACTCCATAGCCAGGTAAGAAGCAAGGAGAGCGGGATCTGACCTCAAATAGCTAATGCTTCTGTAGTTAAAGACCAGCAAGGTCCAGTATCTACTGGGGAACTGGTGGGGCTTCCTCTTGTCCCTTACTGGAGGGGTCTGTGCCTCAGTGTCCCTTACTGCAGGGGTCTGTTTGGTTAGTTACGTAGAAGTGTTTTGACCTCAGACGGCTCTTTGAGAGCCCCTGGGAATGAGCAGCTGCCTTGTGGGTTTCATTCTCCATGCAGGCAGTCAGCTCAGACTTACTCAGAGTTGAAGAACACAACAGCGGGAACACTGCCGCTGGAAGAGTCCTGAACTCCTTCACTCTTACATCTCACATCCAATTTTACCACCCTCCCCTTCTTTCTTTCATCCTTCAGTGCCCTCAGAGCCAGCGCTTGAGATCCCTCTAGCTGCTCTCACCACTCTCTCCAAACTCCTGCCCTCTTAGGTGGATTTCCTTTCTCGCTGAGTTTCATTCTTGTTCTCAGCAGAGGTACTTCTGCTGTGGGAACTGGGTACTTGGGTTCCCGCTTGGCTGTCCCATGCGTCCTTCTCCCTCACGCCCTGGATGCAGCTGCTGCATCACTCCTGGAACCATTGCTCAAGTGCCCAGTGGGCAGGATGCTCTGCACTGTGCCTCTGCCTGCCTTGGGGCACCCTCCCAGCTCTGCCAAGTTGACAGAGCAGCCTGTACTCCATCAGGTTAGAGTACCATAAGGTTCCAGTTCTGTGGTTACATAAGCACACAGGCTCTGCTGAAGTCTGCAGCGAAGCCCCCGTTCCTGTCAGCCAGGGTTGCCTTTATAAATCATGCTGGAAAGTGAGACCCCGCAGTATTTTGTTCTCTACTTTCTTGGCCGAGGGTCTGTAGTACCTCTAGGGAGTGCTGGCTTTGGAGCTTGCAGGAAGGCTGCTCTCTTTTTTCGGAAGTGGCCTCTTGCCTTTTGCTTTCCACTGCGATTACAACTCAGCGCCTTGCTCCCTAGACAGAAAAGTTTAGCAGTGCTGGGGACAGGAGTGAAGAGATGAGGAAGTTTTGGCAGCCACATGACAAGTCAAACCCTGTACAACCTGAGCTCGTAGTCTGTGGGAAGTGTTTACATCTCTCCGACTACTAATTTGTACTGAGATGGGACAGAAAGCGCAGAGCTGCTCTGTGTGTCAGGCTGCAGAGGCACCAGGCTGGTTTTTTCAGTTGCTGTGAGACCTAATCTATAAACGAGAAATGGGCCTGGATCGATTGCTCATCGGCTTTGGAACAAATTCAGAACTGAATCTCATGCATACGTAGGTCAGCTCATTTCTCAGTGAGTATTGGGAAAGCTGGTTGAGCTTCACTTAAAGCTTCAGTAGCTGTAATTGCTGCGGTGTGTGACATGGCAGCCGACTCCCCGTCCTCCTCCTCTGCGTCACAGCTCCCAGTGCACAAGCCTGGGGCGAGTGGGTGTTAGAAATAGCCTTGGTTTTGTTCCCAGGGAGAAGCCTGCATCATGGGAGCAAAGAGGATCTACAGGAAGCGCAAGTCAGAGAAGAAATGCATGCAAGGAAAGTATGCTGGGGCCATGACCTCGGAGCCATGCCTGTGCACGGAGGCCGACTTTGACTGGTGAGCAATGGGCACGAGAACTGTGAGCTCTCTGCCACACCAGCGCAGAGCTCATTAGAGAGACTGCACTCTTATAGAGAGCACAGCTTAATAAACCTGCAGGTAGTTGGCCGAAGAGCTTGCTCCTTGGTGCAGAGATTCAGCAGAAGGAAAGATGGAAGAGATATTTGTAATCTGCTAAAGTTCCTACAAACCTGGTGCTGAACAAACCGTTTTCCAGGTCACACCTGAGCACTGCATGGCATTAAAAGGTCTGTGTAGTCTGTCTAACCTCAGCAAGGATGAGGGTTGGCTGTCAAAGTACTATGGCAAACAGTGTGTGTGAAAATCAAATGCACTCGTGGTGCATGCACATGTGTATCAGCATGCAGACATAAATCAGGCTTGTGCAAAGTAGATCCTCAGCCTCTGGAAATCAGGTGCCTCGGGAATCTCTAGGTCGTTTGTTCTGTCTGGACCATCATTTTTGATAGCGTTCAGCAGACTTCACCTTGGCCGTTTGGGTTACCTCCTTCTGAAGCCGTTTGTCCTCTGCTGAAT
The DNA here is from genome assembly GCA_013397515.1 of Upupa epops. Lineage (NCBI taxonomy): Eukaryota > Metazoa > Chordata > Aves > Bucerotiformes > Upupidae > Upupa > Upupa epops. The sequence goes on along the minus strand of VZRI01010544.1, from coordinate 190,357 downwards.
GCTATGGGCAGTGGAGCCCCTTGGTGAGCTGTTAGTGCTGGGATAAAACGTTCAGCTTCCAGCTCCCTTTCGGGGTTCCTGCTGACTCACAGCAGTTGGCACAGAAAAAGGCAGGGAGGCATGTCAGTGAGATCTCTGTCACCCAGTCACCTTTGAGACCGTCCTGAGTATCGCAGAAGACAAACGCTGAGGCGATGGCAGTGCTGCTTGAGATCTCCTGTTCTTCGCCTGGCTAGGTCTGTGTGACCTTAGCGGCTAAACCCAGACACTCTGGCACTCACCCTCTGATAAGTGTTTTGTTTCTTGCTGCCTGAGTTCACTCCAGGACCATGGAAATTCATAGCCTTTCCCTCCTCGCTCTCCCAGCTTGTAGCGACGTTGATTGTGTCTCTTGCCTTGAGTCACAGGAGCGACTCCCCTCGCAGCACGCCGTGTGAACGGTGGGCACGTCTTGGCACCGACCCTCTGAGTTGGGTGCCTGACGGTTGTTCCAGTTAGGGAGGAAATAGCTCAGTTCTGTGTGTAGCTCATCACTTAGCTGCCTGAAGGCGCTGGGTTTACATCATTTAACCTGTCTCTAGTAATAAGGAAGATAGGAACCAACCAGAAAAACAGCCCAGCACGGATAGGAGGGCAGTTCCCTGNCATCACTTAGCTGCCTGAAGGCGCTGGGTTTCCATCATTTAACCTGTCTCTAGTAACGCAGGGAAGATAGGAACCAACCAGAAAAACAGCCCAGCACGGATAGGAGGGCAGTTCCCTGGGTTGGATCTCAGAGCAAGAGACGGGACAGCCTCAGGGTTAATCCGTGAGTAGTCAGGTAGTAGCCAGACGTTTCCCAGGTGTGAAAGAGCTGCACTCCTGAAATACTGCTGCTAAAAAGCTGTGCTTGCTTTCCAGACCCTCTCTCTCTGAGAGTGTAGGGTTTATGTCATTAAAAGTGATGGTGTGCTTTGCTGCCACAGAGCGTTGTCGTTAGGTAGAGAGCAGAAGTACTGTGGCGGCGTTTGCTGGGGGAAACAACCTGCATTTCTTTTGCAGTCACTTCAAGGGAACTTTCTTGAAAAGGTCTGCTGTTTGGGAGAGAATCTCCAAGAGAAAGCTTGGGGATGAGAGACAGACACGGTTCACATGCACTGACGAGACCCCTCAAATCTGTCTGAGGAAGCAGAACTGGGACTTTGTGAGAGTCATCTCGTTAAAAGTAGCCTGATTAAAACCAGGCTTAAAAATCCTGCCGGTCTGGGTGCTGAGCTGAGGGCTAGAGATCCTTCCTGACCTGGGCTTTCCTCTGCTGGTGGTGTCGGTTTGGTTTTAGAGCAGACGGCTGTGAGTCACACCATTCCTCCCTGAGCTCTGGCTGTCTCTACACTCCTCAGGTCTGGATTTTGGCTTTACCCATTTCAGCTTCCTTCCCCGCTGCCCTCAAGGAAAAAGTCTGAAAGACGACTAAAGCACCCAGTTCAGGAATATTGACTGGCAACAGTCCTGGTGTATTTATCTGCTTAATGCAGTTCAGAGCATACATAGTTTTACATAGACTTGCCAGAGAGGGCTAGAAAAGCCACAGGAGACAGAGCTTTATCAAGGAAGGAGAAATAAAGATGGCAAGGAGAAAGCAATTCTTCTGGCTCTGCTCGCTTTCTCAGCCCAGCGTTACTGTGCTGAGAGAGGCAACACGTCTGCTGCAGCACAGCCTTCAGTGCCTGCCTTCTGGAGCTGGGGTCTGGGCTTCCCTTCCAATACATCCAGCAGAACCCGGCCCGTAAAGCATTTGGAGGACAATCAGTGAAGGATTTCTTGGTGTGAAGGGTGTCATCAGTGGGGAGAAGCGCTTTCCTTGGCCTTGCTCAGGGCACTTCAGTAGTGCTTCTGAATTCTCTGTTTCTCTTATTTGCTGGGGAGCTCCCTCGAATGACGGAGGCTGAAGGGGACAGCAGAAGCCCCTTAGCTGACCACACTCGTTTTACTCTTTTGAAAGATCAGTACTGCTGGTTACAGGACCCAGACTCGTCTGCACAGATGGCAAGAGTCCCTGCCCAGTCAGAGCGGGGCTTGCTTTGTGTGGGGAAAATGCCACTGCCTAAGCCGGTGGGAGCTGGGGGAGAGAAACCAGATCCGTGTGGGCAGGTACAGTGACAGAGAGTTCTTACTGTGAATGCTGAGAAAGCTCTGTTATCAGCCCAGGGGAAGTAGATGCCGGTTGTAACAGACACAAGGACTTTACACTGGGTTTCTGCCCGGGAATAGCACGGGACTCCGGCGTTGTCTCCGGTCTGTATTCAGCTCTGTCTCGGGGGAAAGGGCACAGTTGTTGGTTGTTTTACACCGTGACCGAGCTGAGCAACATTGGCGATGACTGCGGTTCCTCTGGCCGTGGGAGCCCCTTCTCTTGGGCAGGAGACAGCTCCTGTGCAGGGCTGGAGCTCCAAGGCTGGGGACTGGGGGTGTGCTCGGAGCACGGCTGAGCTGGCAGCCAGAGGGCAACAGTGCTCCAGAGATAGGGCAGTGGAAATGCAGATCCATCCTAGCAACGGCCTGGAAACCAGTGTCCTCCTTTCTTGTCTAATTGATCTGGGTGAGTGGATGCCGCCGCTGCTGCTGTGTTATTAAGGCATTAATTTGCCTGCTCTCCTCACACTGTGTCGCTTCCTGCAGTCTGAGCCTTATTACAGCGATATCTCTTCTGCAGAAAGCCTTCCTGGGCAGAGATGGAAACCTCTGCTGGGGTCCATCCTTCAGCGACCTGCCTGTCTCCCAGCTCCTTTAACAGCAACTCTGACTTAAGCGTCACTGTCAGTCCTCCCTCTGATCCCATGGGCCTTAACACCGGGGGCTTCCCGTGTCACTGTTTCCGTGTCCCGCGCGTTCGTGGCACAGTGAGCCTGTTCACGCTGGTGCTAGCAGCACTGGATAACCAGAGAGGCACAGAGGAGCCTTAGTGCGAATGAGAAGCAGGTCTGTGCCTTTCACCAATGGTGAGAAGGACCTAGCTGTCTCTTTTTTCATAACTTTTTCTGTTGTCTGAATTACAGACCTGCCTGCCAGAGGTAGTTCTGCTGCTGAAACATTGGTCCTGAGCCATGAGAAACCGTGCTGCCAAGCCACTGGCAGGCAGGAGGCAGATACTGAGTGTGATCAGACTCTCTTGGCTGCACTGTTCAGTTCAGACCATCCTGCTAGAGCCAGTTCTGAAATGCCCATAGGTTTGCACCCTCGTGCTCACTAACTGCTTTGTCATCGAGATAACCTTGGTTGCCAACCAGATAATAAGTCTGAAGGAAGATTTAGTTGTTTTGAATGCTTGTGGTAAACGGCAGGTTCACTGTGTGAGGACTGGAGCGCTTCTCCGCATCTTTAGGGGTCTGGACATCTACCAGACATGGGTTTACCTGGGCAGATTCTGGGGGTTTCAGACTCACTAGTAAGATAATCTGCCGTAAGTAGATTCAGATAGTGTGATGTCATGTAATCACATCCCTTCCTAGTGCCAGAATTCAGTGATTCAGTTCCGTTATTCCAGCCGCAGCTGAATCGGTCCTGCTGTGAGGTCTATCCCGTGTCGTGTAGTGTACACCTGGGAAGCAAACACAGCTCCCCCTTCACTCAGGTGATAGTTTGATCTTAGACCCTGGGGTTAGGTGAATTAAAAGGTGGTGGGACTTTTCCACAGCTCTGACCGGTTATTTTTTAACACAAGGGCTTTTGGGAACTGCAGAGCAAAGGTAGCTGTAAGCACAGGAACTTCAGCTCCACCCCATTTAATGTCTGTGGAGTGTGCAGAGCAGCGTTTTAGGTCTCTGCCACAGCTGACCTTAAGGTGAGGCTGTTAGCGTTAAGGCAGTCCCCTAATTGCGTTGTTAATTACCAGGGCATGTTGAGTCGTCTCTTGATTTTTGGAACACGAGCATGGCAGTCGCTCGTCTGACTTCCCCAGTTAGTCAGTCCCACATTTAAAACAGGGTGATCGTAATGCTTTCACCTAGATTTGCAGCCCTTGCATGACAGTGTGCTTGTCAGCTCTGCGTTCCAGCTGCTGACTTCCACAAGGGATTTCTTTTCCTTTGATTACTACCTGTGCTGCAAATAACTCTGGGTAAGGAAATCTGCTTCCAACTATAGAGAAGGACTTGCAATCCCACTTGACAAAGACAGATGGGATTCCAGTTTAAACCAGTAAAACTGGCCAGGGCGGAATCATCATCAGTGGGAGCCACAATGTAGGCTGCTTCCTGCAGCTAAGCCAGTCTCTGCTGGGAAACGCTCCGTCTTTTCTGCTGGGAGCATTACCTATTTCACCCGAGTTCCTCTCAGGCAGACAAAAATGCCATCGCTGTATGCAGATTCCCGTTCCCAGGCAGCAGGCAGTGCCTGGGCTATCTGACTGCAGTCTGAAGCCAGTACCTTCGCTGTCTCCAGATCTGCTGTACTGGCTCACGCTATCGCAATCCAATTGACGCTAATGCTTGCTGTTTGCCGCAAAGCCCGGTGTGCCAAGTTGTAGGCAGCAATTTGTTGTCAGAATCAGTGTTGTGCGTGCACCAGCCTGTAGCCAAGGAATTCATTAGATTCCAGGATGCAGAGGTGAACGAGCGGCTGGTGCATCTGTAAGAGAGATATGGAACAGCAATTCATGTCGTTTACAGGGATGGCATTTCTGTGGGGCCTTAATGAGACGTGATTTGCAAGCCTGAAAGCAGCACTGTCAAACCTCTGTGCTCTACAACTGTTTCTGCTGTGGGAAACCCTATGATTTCGTTCTCTTGACTTAGGGAAATCACACCCAAGTGCAGTCAAACCTAGCCGAGCCTGTGCAGATGCGCAGGCATCAATAGGAACTAAAACTGCAGCACCAGTCTAGACGTGTGGATGGTAAGAAGTCCCTGACGGACGCTGCTGCATCAGACTGGACTGTGGGTACCGATCTCCTCTGATGGAGACTTCACCACGTGATTTGGTTTTGCCTTCTCCTGATTACAGAAATCTCTGTGTGTGCAGTGTTGCAGCCTTTTGATTAGAGCATGCATGATAGCTCAGGGGTGCAGTGCTGTAGAGTCTTGAGAAATGAATTATAGAAACCGCCGGCGTCCTGCTTGTGCGCTAATGTTTGTTGTCTCTGGGCAAATCCAAGTGCTGCTATTCTTCATTACGAAGAGCATTCTGCAGCTATAGGTTCTTATTCCAACAAGAATAATTAGAGAAGCACATGGCAATGGGTGAATAGCCTGGCTGATGCTTCCAAAGCAATTAAGCATAATTCAGTCACTAGCATCTGAGTAAATAGATTGATGAAAATTCAATCAGAGAAATGAGGGAAGGACCGTTTAGGTCATCTATTCCGTTGCTGTTTCCTAGTGAACGCGTGCAATTACTCGTGGACGTCCCAAGCAGCACAGCTGCCAAAATACTCCTCTGGAGCCATTGTGCAGTCTAATAAATGTTTACGAGTTTCCCCAAGTGAGATGAAGCTTTAATTTCCTTTTGCTTAGTGTCATCCTTTTAATTTCTCCGGGTTTGATTATCTCCAAGCTTTTTTTTTCCCTCAATTCGGAAGGAGCAAAAAGCGGTGACAAAATCCTGCTCGTCATCCCCCTGTTACTAAAAAATGGAAGAAGTGCAGCAAAACCAAGTCTGCAGAGCGGTCCTGTTGTTTGTCCCAGCTCTTAAATCAGTACCAGACTTCTTGGAAGTGTCTGGTAGCGACGCGGGACGTTTGGGTGAGCCGTCAGGCTTTGGTTCAGAAGGAGCCAACCCCTTGAGAGAAGGCTGCGCCTTGTGAGGCATTTGCCCTGTTAGCATTTGTAGAGCGGTGTCATTGCTCACGCTGCTGCCTGTTAGGAGGTGCTTCCTCCAGTAACATGGTGGAAGGGAGGCTGCAGCAGCACCCTGTGCTTTCACCCAGGCAGTATCAAGCCCGTGTCTGTTCCTCATGGGCCCAGTCAGGGATGCCCAACACTTAAATGCATATCCACACGCCTGTCACAGCCGTGGGAGAAACGGGGGCAAGGACTCCACTGGCTCCAGTGGTGATCGATCCTCTGACTCCTGTTTTTCTCTCTGTTTCTTTATATATGCAGAGATGAGTCTTTCATCACATAATCTAATGCTCCCCTAAACCTCTTTTCTTAGAACATCAGGCAGCTTGATACTCTGACATTAAAGATAATAAGCAAAGAAGGAGCTTTGCAAAGAAATACTGCTGTCAGATCAAGGATCTTATTGCAAACAGAATATTCCAGTGGAGCTGGTGGACTCTTGCAGCAGTTGTCCGTTACGGACTGTGGAGAAAGCTTAATAAAAGGCATAGGGATGCCTTTTCCAACCAACCAATCCTCACTACTCCATGGCTGGAGAGTAAAACCCCGTGTGAATAGGATACTGATTAAAGAGGGGGTCTCTTTCATTTAGTGGTTCCACAATCATGGGTTTCTTAAGTCCTTGCTTACCTGGAATCAGGGCTGTTACGAGGAATGGCAGCAGGGGTACTCGTAGCTGGACCCAAGCAGGGACAGACCAATGCAACTGTTTGCACCAAATCATTTTTGGTAACTTCCTCTTCCAAACAAAATCAAACCATGGATCTCCATCTTCATTTCCATTGCCAGACAGACTGTTGGTGCCTCCCGTCAGGAGCTCCCCGAGTTGGACAGTTTCGTCTGCAGCTCATGTGAGATGGTTTCCAAATGCAGTCAACTCTTTAGGACTCGGTTTTCCAAGACATGATGGAGACTGCAGTGACAGCTTAGCTTCTGTCTCCAGCTGTGTTCAAGTCTGGAGTCAAACTCGAGAAGCATTGTTAGACTGTGGAGGGCCAGTGCCGTGCAGAAACCCGTGACAGACCTGGTCCTATTCTGCCTGTTTATTCTGGGTAATTCTGCACTCCACCCCCCAGCAAAGAGAGAGCTCAGCTGGGCTGCAGAATCTCTTCTATCAATAGAAGGGCAGAAATCCTAGTGAATAAACTGAGGAAAATCAACAGTAGAGGGCATAAACTAATGACTTTTGTTGTCCTGTTGTTTGCCTTTGTGCATGGTTTCTTTCAACGCTACCGCAGTGATTATGGATACGAGCGGCACAGCAACGGGCAGTGCTTACCAGCGTTTTGGTACAACCCGTCTGCCTTGGCCAAGGACTGCAGCGTTGGACAGAGCTACCTCAACAGCACCGGGTAAGTGGCACACCGGGTTTTATAGCGCCCACGCGGCCTTTAACCCCGTTACAGCTTCCGAGTAAGCACACCACGCTGCGGTGCCGCAAAGGTGGCTCCACCCCTCGAAATTCTTCCTCGCTGACTTTGTCAGGGTGCACGGCCTGGCCCTCCAGATCCCTGGCAGGCGCTGCCTGGAACTTTCAGAAGTGATGCCTTAAAGAAGACTGAGCAGTAGACTGTGTTGTCAAGGCCAAATCGTTTAAGTCTCCCAAAAGACTGAAAACCACTCGGGATCAGGGGAGGCAGGAATGGTGGGGAACAGGTTGGAGGAAACAGCTCGGAGTGGTGTGTGTGTGCACTGGGGGGGCATGCAGCTAGCCTGAACGTAGCGTAGCCTGGGACACTGAACTCCCAGGAGTAAAGCGCGCAGGGGACGCCAGGCTGGGCTTTGGCACTCTGTACATTCAAGGGCACACAGCATTCATTTCTTTTTTTCCTTCACAACTCTTATCTCTGTAGTTCCTGAAGTTCTAGAGAAGGTTGTCTCACAGCTGACAAGGAGTGGAGAACATGTGAGAACAGCTGTTAAGCTATTCCCAGCTGTGTCAGCTTCGGGTTCAATCCTGTGCTGCATGCGTCTGCCATTTATTTATGACTCATAGTTGGACAGCTGCAGTGAGTGACCAGTGAGCAGAGGTCATCATACAGGTTCATTGTCCGGGCGGTTGAATACCGTGAGGTGCGTAGCCGTGCTCCGCAGGACAGGAAGGCCCGTTAGCACCAGCACTACTTTCTTAGTGTGCGGCAGGCGAGGACGGCCTGCCTGGAGCAAACGATGAAATGTGTTTGGGACTCTGCTCTCTTCCAGTCTCCTCAGTCCAAAAAACCGTCAGAGATGCCTCCCTGGGCCAGCTGACCCAGCTGTGCTCCCTGCCAGTACTGCCCACAGATCTCTCTTTCCAGATACCGGAAGGTTGTTTCGAATAACTGCACGGGTGGCGTGAGAGAGCGGTACACAGCAAAACCACAGCAGTGTCCCGGCAAACCCCCGCAAGGCCTTCGCATAGTCACGTCCAGCGGCAAGCTGACAGCTGAGCAGGGGCACAACGTCACTTTCCTGGTGCAGCTGGAAGAGGTAGGCGCTTGGTTTGTCTGATATCCCAGACCCCGGGGGTGCATCTGAGTGATTCATGCCAGACAAAGCTGCAGAGGGTTGAAGAGGAAAACCAAGAGGATGTGGGGCCAGGGCTGTCGGCTGCTACCACAGCTGGCTGGAGTTTGCTCGAACGTGTAATGGACGATGCATGACTGTGAAGAGACAGCATTGCAGTGCGTGAGTTGATAGGTAGGAAAAGCTGGTAATGAGTGGAACCTGGCTTGGTTTGTAGACCTGGGGAGTTCAGGTTTGAATTCTGACCCCCAGCCTTAACTGTGCTTTTGATTTCTTGCTCCGTTTGAATGTCCATTTCACTTGCCACCAACTGAGAACGCCACCTGGCTAAGGGACGTGTGCAGGGCTGGTCCCACAGCAGAAGGTAGTGCACTTAAGCATTTAATCAGCAGAGTTCAGCCTGGGGTTGGTTGCAAATGTGGGAAGCTGATGCAGACTTTAGAGAGCTCCTGCTTTTGTTGCCCAAGTGGCCTCACTTTAGTCCATCATTCTGCTCCCTCCGTTTCTGCATTCTCAAGAAAATGTTTAGAAAGCTTTTGCTTGTTGTATTTCTCAGCCCGTCCAGATCTGTGTTTAGTTGTGTGTGGCCTTCCAAATAGTAACGGCCGTGAGGCAACTGTTTTCTCTTTCCCATTTGATTTCTTTAAACTTCTCCTGTGTAGCTGGCAAATAAATCCTACACCGGCTGTGCTGTTACACCAGGGGACGATGCGCAGCCCTGTGCTGCTTAGAGCAGGCAAGGAAGTGACTTCTGGCTCTCCCAGTAGTGAGCACCATAGGTAGTGAGGAAGAGAAATGAGGATGGCCTCCGGAGCTGAGTTTCATAGGGGTGTGCTGGGGTCTCCACACCGCTGTTATTGATGCTTTCTGCAGCAAACAGGGCTCCTGCTTCGTGAAGGCAGAACAGACAATAAATCATAGCTAACCTGAAGCAGCCACTTGACCTGAACGTTTATGTTCTCCAAAACGTGGCGGCTTTATTTCAGCGGTGACAGACACACAACCCCTCCTGTAGCTGCTGAGCTGACAGGATGAACACCTGAGTTCCTCTGGGGGAGTCGCTGAGTCCTGTGTTTAAAGGTGAAGCATAAAATCTTTAAAATAAGATTCAAGGTCTTCAGGCTCCTAGATAAATAAAACCAACCTGTTAATTCCATCACCTTTCTGTTCTCACCACCGTTTGATAACAGATTCCTGAGAGGGTAGGGAGATGCAGATGGCAACAGGGAAAAACGTTGGTTTCACTCAAGGGAGGGATTCAGAGTGAGAAATCACAGCTCAGGGGTTTCTTACAGAGCTTGCTTGAGCCCGAGGTGATGCTGGCGGTCAGGACTGTGTCACTCTGACAACAGCACAAAGTCAGGAAGAGGTGTCTGAAGAGTAACAGGGAGGAGGCATTCAGAAGTGTTTTGCTATTGAAGAAGGCCCCAAAGGAAGATAATCCCTGAAGCCTGAGCAAATGGGAAGGGCACAGGCACCAAAACTAGCAGCACCCACCACTGATCTCTGAGCACTGACACGCTGGCCCGCTCTCTCTAACCCTGAGCCACACCAAGTTCTCCTGGAAGGCGCTTTTAGCTGTCGGCACATGAATAGCCCTGACACTGAAACCACCAGCAGCTCATATTTAAACAGCCTGAGGGTAAGGATGCTTTCCCACTGGCCTCTCTTTCCTCTTGCCTTTTTGGATTCCTGTGTGGCTTCCACTGACCTGTTTGCAGAGTCACCTTGCCCCTAGTATCTTTCAACCTGTTAGTGGAGGGTTTGGTCCAGGTCAGTTGTCCTATTAATCCGGGTACGATGGCCGTGGTGTTCTTGCAGGGGACATGACACTCCTACTGGGTGACAACAGCCAGGAGCGGCCAGTATTTCCTGCCATCGGTAGCCCATGCCCCGTAGTGTGAGCCTTCGGGAAATGTTTAACAAGCAGCGCCTCACAGTTAAGCTGGTAGTTTTGCTTAGCAACAGCACCTTTGTCGCTGCATGTCAGCACGTGAGAAAACCAGTTGTGTCTAAAAGCAGACCTCCCCTTTGCCTCAAAATGCTGCTCCTTGAAAGGGTTAATCCTTTAAGTCCTGGTCTGGCCTGTGTGCACAGGCTCCAGGCTGCCACATCCCCTACTGCAGTGTTTGGCAGCAGTGTTTTTTCCCAGCCTAAACAACCCGAGTCCTTACTTGGTTGTTGCACAGCAACAAAAGAAACCCCACACCAAAAATTACAAAGCCATTTTTCCCCACTGAAGTTCTCCAGCCCGGTGTCCTTGACATGTTTTTCTGCTCTGTTACAGAACAGACAGGCATTTTATTAAGTGGGTGTTGTTTCTGCACGCTTCCTCATCACACGCTCGTGCAGGTCTCTCGCCTGTCACCAACTCTACTGTTATTTGTGTGCTTGAGTTATTTGTGTGAACATCAGACGCCTGTGCTTGCAGTACTGCTGGAGCAGAGGCACCCGAAGCTGCAGCCTCCAGAACAATGCTGTTCGACACAATAGCTTTCAAACTTGTTTCATCTGATTGCTCGTACATCCTTGCTGAGGAAATGGACAGTGAAGACATTCGGGCGGAAAGGTTCAGGGCTGTGGCTGTTTCATTACAGATAATTCACAGAGAAACTGCCTCCTCTAATTTATTTTTTATCTCGATAAAATGACAGGCAGAAGCCTTTGACATTCCAGGTCTGCCTCAGCTCTCACTTGACAAAGTCACTTCACTGGCAGTAGGTTTTGGCTTGCTTCTGACTACTTGCTGCTACTCTGTGATGTTCGGATTAGACTAATGTGCAGGGAAAGCTCATTTGTTCCTTCAGTTCAGGCCATGGGCTGGGATTCAGGCAATCTGAGCTCATTCCTGAGCCGCACTCTGAGCTGCTTCTGAATGACCTTGAGTAAGAAACTTAACCTTTCTGCTTTTTCATTCTCTCGTCTGAAAATAGAGCTTTGCTTTCTCACTCGTGCCCTTCATGCCTTTCATTTACAAGCTGAAAGCTCCTAAGGCCAGAGAAGTCTCTCCTACCAGATGAATATACAAATAGAGCCTTGAATTTCCTGAAGACCTCCACGGTTTTCTGTGCTGACAATATTAATAAACGGCCGTGCAAGGCCCGCTGTGCCTCCAGTACATTAATGAGCCTGGGGACCCTGCTGCGAAAAATACCACCAGCATTTCCCAGCTCAGCACTGCTGTTCAGTGCAATTCTAAATTCAGCTCGGCTGAAGTCTCTCTGGAGATGAATGGAGCGTGAGGGCTTTAATTGTTGCCGTATTCAAAGATGCAAAGCTAGCCGTACTTAAAAGCAAGGTCTGTATGTTTTCATGGCATCCTGCTGTGTCCCCTCGTTTGATATCACAATTTAGTTAGTGATGATTACAGAAACGTGAAACCCTCATCCCATCTTTCAGAGCACAGGCGGAATCGCGGCTGCTTATAGAATCATAGAATCACTGGGAATTGGAAGGGACCTTAAGGGATCATCCAGTCCAATCCCCTGCCACAGCAGGTTAACACAGAGGAAGGATCACTACATCCGCTCCCCCATACCGTTGTCATGCCGCTGAACTGTGACTGCATCCTCTGTGTTACTGATGATGGCAAACTGGTTGGGACAAATCTGAGCCTCTCATTTTTGAATTCACTGCTGAAATCTCATGAGAATGGGGGGAAGTTGCCCTCACCGTTGCGGTGACACACAGCACGGCCGTCCCCTGCTGCATTTCCAGTCACATCAGTGAAATTCGTCTGCATTATCCTGTACTTACTGAGGCTTGTGGGGCTCAGAATATCTGCCCTGCTGAGGCAAGCTGGCACACCTGGCAGTCAGGAAGAGGATCTGGTTAGTACCGTTAACAGTTCTGTGTAGAACAGGAGGTACACGTGAAAAGTGTCAAGCTGTGTGCTCTGACAAAGGGACATTCTTATTCCAGGACCCCCTGATTTGAAAGCATCAGTAGCATCTCTGTGACAGAAGGACTTGAATGAGCAGAATCTGAACATCTGTTTCAAACGGAGACCGTGGTGTAAACAGGTCTAGGTTAAAGTTATCCCGTGTGTAGCTAGGCAGTAGCACTAGGAATACCTGTTCTGGATGTTTCCTGATGGTGACAGGGATAGGGTTAATCTAAAGAAAGCACAACACGTGAATCTGTAAAGACGATCCACAACAGCACTGTTTCTTGCCAAGGGTGATTAAATCTGTTATCAACATCTATACGGAAGGCACGCAAGTCACTGCATAATTGAAGAAAAAATTAAATCTGAAGCAGGGAAGCAAAATGAAAGAGCTTGGAGAGTGTTTCTTTGCTTTAACTCAAAGACAATGAGGAACATTCAGTATTGCGTCCTTCTGGGCGAGGTTCAGAGTGAGAGAGCATCCTGCTAGGTGGGTCTCGCTTCTCAGATACAGAAAATACTGAGAGCTGTGTAAAGCAGTCAAAATGTGAAATAGCTGCAGTACCATGGTATTCCCCGAGGCAGGAAGCTTCTCAGAGGGGTTTTCTGGGGGACAGCCAGGTATTGTACCTGCTCTAGACCTTTATTGTTTGGGTAAGGTGCAGGAAAATATTCATTTGACTATGGGGGAAAGGGAGGGGAAGGAGCCAGGGGAACTTTAGGTTAGACCTTAGAAAAAGTGTAGTTATTGGAAAGCTTGTCAGGCATTGGAACAGGCTGCCCAAGGAGGTGGCTGAGTCGCCAGCGCTGGGGTGTTTAGAGCTGTGTAGATATGGAGCTTAGGGACATGGTTTAGCGGTGGGCTGGTAGAGTTAGAGTAACGGTTAGACTCAGTGATCTGAAAGGCCTGTTCCAACCTAAACAACTCTGTGATTCCATGATGTGCCTAAGCCCTTGGCTGGACTGAAACCCTTGTCAGGATTGTGGTGCCCTTCAGGTGATACCCAAGCCTGTGCATGTTGTAATGCATAGTGCAAGGTAAAAAACATCCATCAACACTGCTTCCATTCTTTTCAGGTATTTGTAAGCTGACTAGTCCAGGGTGATTAAAGTAAAGGAGCTGAATGCAGAGCTATCACTACAAGCAGCCGACTTGGCAAATATCTCCCTTGATGGCTGAGAGCACTGTCATTAAAGCCCTCTTAGGATGAAGGCCAGAGAGGCTGCCCAAAGATAGCTCAGCGCTGATTGCATCCAAGGTCTTTCTGTGGCTCCAGAATTAATGCTGCAGTTTAGTGCCTGCTGTAATGGAGCTAAAGTTCCAAGAAAAACCCAGCTGTGTAGCACCGGGCTTGTCAAGATGACAAGGAGAAGCTGGAAGAAGCAATGGGAGAGGTTTTTGCAAGATGCACGTCTATGCATCAAATTGTTGCAAAACAAAACTTCTCTTGGTAAAACAGCCACTTGGAAGTGGCTCTGGAGGGCTGCCTGAGACAGCTGGGCTTGGTGCAGATCAGGTGTGGGCCAAGACAAATGGAAATGTCTGGGGGAAGAGCAGCTGAAGCTCTACTCTAATTAGATTTTCAGATGTCTCTGTCAGCATCTTTTCTCCCAGGGGAATTGGGATGAAAAATGAAATCTAAATCTTGCGTGCCCTAGAAAGGGCTCCCTGCCCCGGCATCACCTGCAGACACCCTGGATGTCTGCTGTGGGCAAGGCGAAGACAAGAGACAACCATTTGTTAGAGCCTGCAAAACAGGGCAGTCGTCAAGTGCCGACTCCATTTCTTCCTCTGCTGCCTCGATGTGCAGACAAATAAACCTCAACCCCAAGTAGAATTCAGTTGCTGTCCTTGGACTCGGTAAAGCCAGCGGGGCCACAATGGAGGTTTTACTGTGTCAGCAATATGGCTTTACTTTTCTAAGGCAGTAAGAAAATACAACTAAAACTCTGGTGGTGATGGACCTAGAGGATTTGAGACAGAATCTAAGGCTACTTCCAAAATACCTGTCTTGTCTCAAGTCCGGCACAGTACTCCAGAGAATATATTCCCCACTCTGAAAGGGATTCAAAGCTGGGAGCTCATGTTGTTCACTTCTGTCTGTGGAGGCAGATCCCATGTGATGCCTTCTATTGTCTTGGTCCAACAGTCGGGAGTGCCCAAAGCACTGCGGGAAACAGCACTTCTTTTTCAAACAGCTCAGCTCAATAGAAGAGACCCTTCTGTCCTTAAGACCATCTTTGTGTTCCTAATGAGTTCAGATTCCCCTAGTTTGTATGAGACAGGTAGGAGCCATTGCCTCAGCACTTTGTCTCGTGAACAAGGTAAACAGGTGCCTAAACTTCTAGTAAAGCCTCCGGTAGAGAATTTGGTGAGAGCCTTTGCTGGATAGAGATCTTCATAGTGTGCATGGCACGGGCAGTGTTCTTAGGTTCGACAGTATGTCACTGAAACCTCCTGATGCTGCTAATTACTGAGAGAACCTTAGTTGAGACCTACCCCAGGGCAACCTGGGTCTGAGTTTCTTTCTAAAAGGATATCAGGTTGAGCTCCTTGGTAATGTCTCAGCACCTCAGGATTCCTTTCCCTTGCTGGTCCTCTCTAGAGGAGAACAGGGAATCCCAGGCTTTACCTTCAGGACAACGGGAGGGAAATGGCATGTTTCTGCAGAGCTATCTGCAGGAATTCCCAGGCAGGGACCTCTGTCGAGGGATGTCTTTCCCCTGCCAAGCCTTCAGTCTGGGACCCTCCAAAACAGAGGGACAGTTACTTTTGCCTCAACCTTTTGTAAGCAGTGGAGCTCCCTAAGGTGCCAGGACAGCGCAAGAACTGCTGAGCATCTGGGAACATTTGTCTTCTTTTGTCATCCGCGGCTATAGTTCTGCTCCTCACAATTTCCGTCCCGCTGTTCCTGCCTTCACAACAAGCTAGAAAGAGACGAAGATAACATGAGGAACACGAAGCTTACACACGCAGGCAGTTCCCTTTCCGATGTGGAAACCGGCCTGGTGCCAACCATTTACATGAGTACCTTTTCATTCCAGCTGAGCTTCCAAGAACAGTTTCACCCTCAAGGGAAAATTAAAACAGCACCAAAACCAAACCAAACTGAAGGAGATTCAGTGTCCTTTCAGCCAATCTCAGGAACTGCCTTTAGCTATTCGTTTACCAGCATTCTTCCAGACAGTAGCAGCTGTTCCAGCTCCAAGCTGTGGAGTGAGTGGTTCCATAGCAACCGCCAGCAAGCGTGAAGACAGATAGCATAAGCATCGTGTATGGCCACTGAGGAGGACTTGCAAAAGGAGTTAGAATACTTGACGTAAGCCTTTTCCATCTTATCCGAAAGGGAGAGGGTCTGTAGCAGCCACAGTTGTTACACGGTCAGTACATGCTGTGTGATTACACCGCTGACACAAACCGCCCTCGCAACAGGCACATCACTGCCTCGTGGGGTGGGAAAGCCTCACAGGCGTTCTGCGTGTGTGTGACATCAGGTTATAGGGGATATTTTTGTCTGCAAGCATGACTCGCTCATCTGTCTCTTAAACAAGCTTGCTTTTTGTTTGTAAAGCAGAGCAAGGGAACGACATCGCTCCTCTCGCCTGGGTTGGGAGATGTTCTGGAGTGCACCGGGCTGGCGTGCCGCTTCACAGTGCCTTCACAGGAGCCCCTGCCTGTGCCGGCACCCAGCAAAGGGATCTGATCGGCTGGGCTCGGTGTGGTGGGCTCGGTCTGTTTGTTGTTTGCCAGCGGTGATACTCACTTCACTTGTCGCGATGCCTTGTAACCGGCGTGGGACTCGCCGGGCTGCAGCCCCGCGGGCGACTGTCACGGGGTAGCTGGGTTCTGACACGGACCTGCCCTGCCAGGGGTAGCTGGGTTCTGACACGGACCTGCTCCTCCGGGGTAGCTGGGTTCTGACACGGACCTGCCCTGCCAGGGGTAGCTGGGTTCTGACACGGACCTGCTCCTCCGGGGATAGCTGGGTTCTGACACGGACCTGCCCCGCCGGGGGTAGCTGGGTTCTGACACGGACCTGCCCTGCCAGGGGTAGCTGGGTTCTGACACGGACCTGCCCCGCCGGGGTTCCACCGGGCAGGAAGAGCAGAGCTTGGCCAGCCGAGGCAGTTCATGAGCCCTTCCCTTTGAGGCAGCACTAAGGGTCCCACTGAGTGCCGGTAGTTTTAGTAGCTGTTGTGAAGCAAATACAAATCCTGCTCGCTTTACACCAGGCCACTGAGCCAGTTGTGAGCTGCTGTAAGCTGTCGTTAGCACCTGAGGCTGTTCCTATGATGTGTTTGACCCTCCCCTGGGGACATCTCCCTTTCATTTCCTGCGTTCTGTGGTTTTAAGCACAACAGCTCACAGTGTGGGCTGTTCCGAAGGCTCCTGAAGCACTCTGAATGGCTGCTGTGTTCTAAGGAGATCACCATTCCCACTGCAACCCAGTGTAAGGAAACACGGGGGAAGGAGACAGCGCACTTTCCAGCAGATCCCCTGGTCCCCCTGTTGTGTGGGGAAGCAGTGGCGCAGCACACACCTTGGAGGAGACCCTCTTCACAGTGCATCTGAGTCAACCTCAGGAGTGGGTCGCTTTCTCTCTACTGACTACAGATCAAGTTGAAGTGACCATCTTTCCTCTGGTAACATCTGCCCTGGTGATTATCCTCTGGCTGGCCTAGGTAACCCCACTGATCCAGTCTCTCAAAAGAAAAGCAGAGTCTGTGCCAACCCTTTCCCTTTTCCGTCACCACAGGGAGACCTCCAGAGATCCCTCATTCAGGTGGATTTTGGAGATGGCATCGCTGTGTCGTACGCCAACCTCACCTCAACAGAAGATGGGATCAAACACATCTACCAGAACGTGGGCATATTCCGAGTGACTGTGCTGGTGGAAAACAGCCTGGGTTCTGACAACGCTGTCCTCTACCTGCATGTAACATGTACGTACGTTTATACTGCCTGTTAGCTTCTGTCCTTACAGGAAGTTGTTGTTTGTCTCTTTTTGGGACTTTGCAGCTGGGAGCAGAGTGCTGGGCTGTAGATGAGGATTTCTCCTCCAGCAGAGCACTCCCAACAGGGAGGAGCCTCGGCAATAGTCACATTAGCTTTGTAAACCCTTGCTCCATCTGTAATTCTAGGCAGTCCAGCTTGGACACCGCAAAGGAGGGTCCAGCCCTTCTTGAAATCCACCTTCCATAATCCATTTACACTTCCAGGAAAACAAAGACATCCGGGGGAGGGGGGTGGGAGGGGAGGCTTTAATCACTTTTAAAAGCCTTGACTTTTGTTTCCTACACGTGCTTTGCCCTCTAACGAAACACAACCGCCTCTGGGATAGAAACCTGTGCATTTCAGTCTTTCTGTTGTCATAGGAACCAGAATCTTTTTGTTAGAGTAATACAATGAAACCCCCATCCTCACATTGCTCTGCCGCTGTTCTTTTTAACCTTTGTATAGCTCAGCTGCCTCTGGTTTAGGACAGAAATGCACCCCAGTCCTTATATTAAACCAGCAGTACGCTCTTTCATGTCTCCTCTCACACACGGCTGGGACGCCTAGGCTCAGCATCTCGTTGTCATGCTGGGACGCCTAGGCTCAGCATCTCGTTGTCATGCTGTAATGGCTCTAGAGGCTCTGGTTCGGCTCCACTCTTTTTTTTATGCAGCGGGATGGGTTTTGTCAGTTGTTTATGTTTTCTCTGTCTACCTCTGCGCCAGTTTTACTGAGAGTCACCCCAAAAGGAATGACACTGCCTCCCATAAGCTCCTCATGAGGAAAATCATGCAGTGAGGGCCAGAGGAGTGGATCAGAGCATCTCTGATGTGGAAAGGTTGAGAGAGCTGGGATTGTTTAACCTTGAGAAGAGATGAATGAGAGGAGACTGGTCCACATCTACAAATGTCTGAAGGGTAGCTGTAGGAAGGATGGTGCCACGCTGGTTTCAGTTGTGCTCAGTGAGAGGACAAGGACCAGTGGACACAAGTTGGAAGACACGAAGGTTTATGTAGAAATAAGGAAAACTTGACAGTGCAGGTGACAGAGCCCTGGAACAGGCTGCCCAGAGAGACGGCAGAGTCTCCTTCCCTGGAGATAATCAAAACCTGCCCGCAGGCAGTCCTGTACAGTGTGCTTTAGGCAGCCCTGCTTGGGCAGGGGGTTGGACTTGGTGATCTTAGGTCACTTCAGACTCTGTGGATTTAGGGATTCTGTGAAATGCCAAAGTTCAAAGCTCTGAAGGCATGCTTACAGAAATAGCCCTTTCCGTCTCCCACACGCTGTCCAGATCATTTAGCGTGTTACCTGTGTGATGGAAGTCTGGCTGTGGAATCCCTTCATGCAGCCTGAAAGCAGCTGCCTCTTCAGGGGAAGGTGGCAGCTCTTTAATGAGGCACCATCATATCCACAGATGGGAGCAGTGGGAATACAGAGCGTTTATGAGGGAGTGCTAAAGAAGCAGGAGTAAACATTCCTCTTGAAAAGACCTCCCTCCGTTCGTGGTCATAGTGACTCCTTTATGATTCCTGATTCGATAATCCTAGCCTGTGGCAAACATTTGTGTCACAGGACATAACTATTCATCAACTGCCTTCTGAAGAGGCTCAGGTTTGGGGTCTTGGTCTCTGTCATGCTGAGGTGTTGGTGAATCAAGGAACATTCTCAACCACTGACGTTTTCATTTGCATTTTCTTTGCTGTTTAAATGCCGTCCTAATGAGTCTAGAGAAAAGGGCTTCTCCTCAGAGCAGGCAGGATACGCATCAGTATAGATTCCTCAGTCTACCTGTGCTTCTTGTGTAATTATCACAGGAGCTGCTGTGAGCTCCAGAAGCAGAGATCCTCTGCTGCTGCTGCTGCTGCTGCTGCTGCTGGTTATTAAAGTCAGGCACGGGCTTTGTTCTGTGCTTTTTTTTATTCTTTGTAAAGGTCATTGGAAACAAATGGGAGGGTTTTGGTGGTTGATATTTCACAGGCGGTTCTGACAGTCTCCTGTGAGCGGGGTTGGTAATCATTCGCCGTTTGACAAGGAGCGGTTCCGTGGGGACTGTTGCACCATCCTATCTGCAAAGAAATGAGGCGTGCTCCGACAACAACGCCTTTCTTACCCACGGCACGAAACGGGAGGAGAAGACAGCCGTCCAGCCCTCACTGTCAGGCTTAGGGGCTTGGCGGGGTTTAGCTGGGGTTATCTGTCTCCTCAGCCCTTGGGAAGGGCTTCAGAACAATTCTGTGTTTGAACAGTGTGAGGAATGAAGGATGCTCAGATACGTTTGTGGGACTTAGCAGCTGGTAGGGTATGGTTCAGATTTTCTTAGGTAGTGCCAGACCAGGACTTAAATACTGCACAATCATTGCAGCCAGGCTGGATTACACACGCCTGACCCCGTGAAGAAGCCACGGGCTGGGACATGTCCCGTCTTTCTCTACTTGACAATAATGAGGGGCTTCAAAAGAGGTTGCAGACAGACCATGTTGCCACTCAGAATAGCAAGAGATTTGCTGAGGGCAGAGATGTACAGTAAATCCAGTTCCCTTCAGAGCCTAACACCCAGATCCATAAAACCTTCCAAATCCTATTAAAACGCTTGCGCTGCCACTCAGCTCTCTGCCGAGTGTTCTGCTTGAGCTGTATGAGCCCGGCCTGCGGGGAATTCTGCAGACCGGTACCCATCCTGACAGCAGACAGGCACATCGCCGTGCCACTGGCAGAAACGGTGTGGAGCCTGAGCATCCCGAGGGTTTCAGGAAGGTCTGCGAGCTGGGTGACCCCTGGTTACAAGGTGAAGGAGTGTGTGCAGCCAAGAGCAGCACCTTCCAGTACCCTTGCCTTCTTTCGGCCGGCAGCCTTGCTGAGGGGAAGACTGCAGGCACTGATCCATGGCATTTGTGGTCTCAAAGCTGACAGTAAAGCCTCCATCCCGTGTCCTCTTCATCGTGTCCTAGGATGGGGCCACTGCACAGCCCAGTGCCTTTCCTAGGGATCCAGAAACGCAGGTCGCTGTCAGGCAGGAGCATTTTGTGGTGAATGGAGAGTGTCTTGGATATAAATTGCTTCTCTGGCCAGGGGGCTGGCTCTGAGCGGTCCCGACAGGTCAAACTTCCCGCTGGACGGTCAGCTGAGCGTTTGCCTGGGTTGTTTGGGGTGTCAGCACCTGCTGAAGCCAGCCCCCTGGGAATAGTCTCCCTCTCTGTCGTCTGGGACTTGCAGGCAGCTTTTTCCTGGGGCAGCTGAAGGTCTGCATTCTTCACAGCTCTGCAAGAAGCTCAGAACCTTGAGAATGCTCTTCGAATTTGCCTGGGAGGAAGCAACCTCCTGCTGAGCGAAGAGCCCATGCGGAGGGAGCTACCTCCATCTGCTGGCCAGACGACACTTGAGCACCGCAGCCACTGCCCCGGCGGCGCTCTCGCTCGAGCCACCCTGCCGTGGTCTTTCCCAGCTGGCTCATGGTGGAGGGCCAGTGCCTGCCAGCCCCTGCAGCACAGGGTCGTTTGGGCTGTCCTCAGGAGGTATGCGTTACCTTTGGCCGTGCTAGGCTACCGGGCCCCGTCGTCACTGCTCTCATCGCATCTGCTGCTGGAGATGTATTCCTCCAGAGGGGTCTGCTGCACACCACCAGCCTGGGAAGTCTCAAGTCTCAGCGTCGCTCTGCAAGCACCTATGGCCTGCTCATAGGAGTGAGTCTGAGCTCTCTCAGGTACTCGCAAGAAGAGTGCTGTCTGACATGACATGTCAGAGCCATGGCCTGATCTCCAGCAGGCTTTGTGTGGGCTGCTCATGGAACAACGTAATGGTGCTGTTCCGAGTCGAGCGGTGGCTGTGTGCACAGCCCAGGGAACGCAGCCTTCCAGTAACGAGTCAGGGTCGCTGCCTTTTGTCTGTTCTCTCATTGTTCAGACAGCGTTCGATTCGGAATCACGTTGTCGTATCTCTCTGCCTCGCTGTGTTGCATAGGGGTCCAGTGCTAGCTCCAAAAGGGGTGCTGTTAGTTTAGGGTGAAAAGCTAGGTCTAAGTGGTGGTACGTGCATGGGGTGCGTGCTGAGGAATCCTCTCTGGAAACAGACAGCATTCTGTAGCCGCGAATCTCAACCCCACGTGGGCAGCACGGTGCATGGCAGCTCCAGACGGGCTCTGTAATTGCTGGGGCACCTGCACACGCAGGACATGTGGCTGTGACCGTCATTTGTTTGAGGGACCCTGGGGTCGCTTTCTGTTGTCACTCTCAGGACCGTTGCTTTGTCCTCTAAGGGAGCAGTCAGGACACATTTTTAAAGAACCTGTAGGACAGGATGCAACAACAAAGCCCCGTCTGCCTGCGGAGGACTGGAAGCGTGCAACCCTGAGCACAGTGGCTCTTGTCGAGTGAATCGTGGGCTGTTGACATTAAAGAAATTGAGGGACAGGAGGGAGCCTGAGGAAACTTTGAAATGAAGGCACTGTGGATGTCTGCCTTCAGATGGAGCTTCAGCTGACACAGAGGTGTTCCTCCGCCACAGCTCTCTGTGTCATAGCAGCTTGTACCAGCAGAGACTGCACGTCCACTGGAGCCATTGTTCTGGGGTTTTCTTAATGTGTTCGTAGCCATAACAGCACCACCAGGCTCTGCTCCTATTGTTAGCGTTGCATATAAAGTCCCTGATACATAATGCTCGTGCGGTAGAGTCCGCTTTCCAGCTTCAAGCATGGGGGTAGCTCCTGTTCTGTGAAGAACAGCTCAAAGCTTGCCTCTCCAGAAATGGCAGCAAGCCAAACTGTTAGCCATCGTGCCCCACACTGACTAGAAAGACTTCTCTTCCCTAAACCCATGGATATCCCCTCAGTTCCATTCTCCCCCAGGTTAACGTTTCAGTCAGTGTGCAGGCTCACGGGCTGTTTCTGTCTCTCCAGGCCCCTTGGAGCACGTTCACTTAGCCCTGCCTTTCGTCACCACGAAGAACAAGGAGGTCAACGCCACGGCGGTCCTGTGGCCGAGCCAAGTGGGAACGCTCACTTACGTCTGGTGGTTTGGGAACAATACAGAGGTTTGTATGCCCCATGGCCTGAGATCCAAATAATCCCTCTGACTGGGGTGGGAGGAAGAGAGGGATCTGGTGGTGCCTCTGATGGTCACCATGCAGGAAAACAGCAAACCAAAGGCTGAGAGACCAGCGGTTCCTTGCGTTCCAGTGCTGAAATGTAAGCCCCTTTCACGGCCGTAGCTGTGCCTACGCTGCAGGCTGTATTGCCGTTGTGCGTCGCTGCTGAAAGCTTTCTCCCTGCCTTCTCACCCGGGGGGATGCAGCAAACCAAAATCCCAAGAGTGCTTTCCCCCGTCCTCCCTTCAGTCCAGCAAAATGCTTTGCTGTGTGTTGGGGTGTGTTTAGCAAACACAAACATTCCAAACTAAAGCTGTTTTTACATCCAGAACGGACTTTACTGGACTCCAGAGCATCAACCTTATTTCTCTGGCGAGTAACAAGGGAAGGCACTACCATTGGTTCTGACCCTGAATCTGCTGTGCCTCCACACTAAGCCACACATGCAAGACCAGCAGCGGATGAAGCGGCTCTAAACACCGCTCTGTGCATCAGAGCATCTGCTCAGATAGGGGAACAGCACGCACTGCTTTCTGCTGCCTCTGTGCTGGGTGCTGGTGAATCCACACGACCGCTGTTGTTGTTTGGTGTGTCCTTGTGGCTGGAGTACCCATAATCCCTAAGCAGTTTCTAAGGGGAGAGATTTCCAAGGACATTACAGAGCCAAGAGGGACTTCCAGCTGCACGTGGTTCTGTTCTGTGTGATGCGGGCCCTCCGTATCTTGTGCTTTATTTAACTCTTTGTGATTAGGGCAGAAGTGACTTCTTGTTGTTTAGCATTAATACTTTCCCTTGGATGATGGAGAATTCACTGCTTGTCCTCTCCCCCTCTCCCCCAGCTGTTTTCTGACAGCTAATTTTCCTGAGCATGGAACGCGTGCGCTGTGCAGTCTGAAATTACCTGGCTTCAGTTTCAAGCTGTTGGATCTTGTTATGCCTTTGTGTGTAGATTAAAGAACTCTCTGTACTATCAAAAATCTTCTCCCTCGAGGGGTACTTACAGGCTGTGATTGTCACCTTCTGACCTTCCCTCTGATCTCCTAAGCTCATAAGTGATCAGAGTTGGTCTAACTCTGCTCTCATTGAAGTGAGAGTTTTATTACAGACTACAATGGCACCGGAGTTTGGCTTAATGCTGGGTAGAAGTATCTCCCCCAGAGCTCTTTAATAAGTGACACCAGAAGTTAGGGCAGAGGCAGCAGAAAGAGTGCACAACTCATCAATAGATAATGAAGCAAGCTGAGGGGCATCTCTGACCTCTCTAAGCACCACCACTTCCCAGGGTTGATGTCTCCATGTCTCAGGATAACACAGAGAAATGCCTTGCGGCTCCGTCTGGCTAAGGGGGCAGTTCTTGAGCAGTGAGCCTTGCAGGTCCTTGTGTCTGGGGAGTGCAGCAGCGATCGAGGTTTCAGCATGGGATCCAGAAGAGACACTGTGCTGAGGGGTAAGGGAGCACTGGGATCTTAAAACTTACCCTCTTGAGAAATGGAAGGTACCTAGCTTTGAGTTTCAGGAGGACACTCCCATCTGAATTCCCACGACAATTGGCTTCTGTGTCACAGAACCCCTCAAGTCTTAAATTTCCAGGCCGGCGCTGGCTCTCCAGACCATTCCCAGAGGCTAACTCGGCAAACTAACTTTTTCTTCTTCTTTTCCTTCCCAGCCGATTGCCCTCACGTTCTCCTTTCTTGATGTATTCACAGCCACTGATCACGTTGGAGGGGAGCATCACATTCACATTCTCTGTGGAGGGCATGAACACCATCACCGTTCAGGTCTCGGCAGGAAACACCATTCTTCAGGACACAAAGACTATTGCTGTGTATGGTGAGCTCTTCCCCATTTCACACAGGATTCTCCAGGGTCAAAAGCCAGAGAGCCAGGGAAGCTGGCAGCAACATGAACTCTTTATTCTGGGGTGCTCTGAGCGAGACAGCAAGCTCCGTTCAGTATTACCAGTCCTGCAGAGCATCTCTGAGTGACAGAGTGGACTGAGACGACTGCAGAACATTGATCCCTTCCCAGAACCCTCTGTTTGGTCACCCTGCCTGATTGACTAGATGCTGTGTTGTGAGATGGTTTTCCCCCTTCTTGGCCAGCAGAGGCCTCTTAACTCATGCAAAAGCTGCTCAGCTTGGAAGATAAACCGGTGCTGTGTGCTGCAGTTGTGCACCGATCTGTACCGATTTGGTACCGTGCTTGCCCCGTGCTTGCCCCTCGGAAGCAGTTAGGGCTCGCCAGTGTCGTGTGGTGTAGATGGAGCCTGAGGAGCACTGGGAATCCCCGTTGTAAGTGTTTAGACTAAGCACATGGTCATAATGGTCAGTGTGAGCAGCTGTTATCAGCAACAGAAATGAAGCAGTGCTTTTTTCAAGGCTTGTCCTCTCCTCGCCTTTATCCTGACCCCTTCCGATTAAGACTTGAGGTGTCGGGGGCATGCCTGTGGGGGTGCCGTTACACCTTCAGTCAGGGGCTGAAGATGAAGGTAGCGTTTCATTTACTTTCCCAACACACAGGGCTCTCTCAGCCACACTGCTGGACTGGCTGCCAGTGTGTGCATCGCCTGCAGGTTGACGCTAAGGCATGTCGCAGTCTGCTCACCACCGTGTCTTTCTGTCCACAGAGCAGTTCCAGTCCCTGCGGCTGTCGTTTTCTCCTAACCTGGATGACTACAATCCAGATATCCCAGAGTGGAGAAAGGACATCAGCAGAGTGGTCAAGCAAGCTCTGGTGGAGGTGAGCACCCTGCCCAACCTGCATTGCGATGGTGGTGACTTCTGCTTTGTGCTTCCCTTGGGACGGGGTCGGCTGTCTCTCAAGCTGTCTCCTTGTTTCTGTCAGCTATAAGAGGAGCCCAGACTAGTGTTGGAGGCCAGAACCCTGCATTTTAGATGGGTGAAACTGTCCTGTCCTGTGACATCTCAAGTCGATCAGAGTCGGCCTTCAGGTTATTCTTCTTGATGACAATGGGTTATGTGGCCACTGCCGAGGAAAGGCCGATAGCAGCCGTCCTGCTGGCAGCCACGGTAGCTGTAGAAATGTCCTGCCTCCTGCAAAGCAATCCCTGCTGGGTTTTTCACTGCGATCTTTATCTGGCAGTGTAAAGTAGTAGCTCTTGTAATGGAATTATGAACGGAGTGCAGGAATCGTAGGAGACCAGAACGACAGCAGTTGCCAGTCAGTGTATGGAGGAGCAGGACGCTGAGTGCTTCCTGTCTGTCACACGGCCTGAGCTCCGCAGGTCAGCACCACACGTCTTTCCTGGCAACACTAGCGAGAAGGTCTGCAATTCCTTCTTTAACTGTGGAACACAGTGGACTAAAATTATTCCTGTGTGGATGAAGCTCTTGATTTCAAACTGAGGAGCTAAGAAAAGTTGGAGTAAGCAACTGGGGCTCCTCAGCAGAGCAGAAAAGTAGAGAAAGGAGCTGTCTGAAACAGGTTTCTGGGGGTTTTAAGCAAGGGTACTCAGATTTTAAAAGGATACGAGGCTCGCAGATGCTGTTAAGAAGCTTGTGTATTCCTTTGTGGCGTCACCTATGCACTAATCAGGCGAGCACAGAACTGCCCCAGTGGTTTCTGAGAGGGTTTTCTGTAGTTTCCTCGGAAGGCAGGAGGACAGGAGGAAGGGGAAGCACAGAACGTTATTCTGGAGCTTGTTCTTCTGACTCATTTATGTCTGAATCAAGTATTCAAGGATCCATTTGTCTTCAGAACGAATCTTCAGAATACAAACAACTCAATAAAACAAAATCAAGCCATAAAAAATGATGAAAGGACGGCTGTGTTCAAAGCAGCACAGAGAAAACAGAGTCTGATGTTGAGTACCCAACAAATAAAACCTGATAGCTAGTTTTCCATCTTCACAGAGCTAACTGAAACCCCTTACGCAAGGCTTTGCCAGAAGTCCCTGTAAAAATTAACGGCAAAGCCAGTAGATTTCTGCAGCAGTTAAGCAAACTGTCTACAAATGAGTGTGAGCAACTGACCAGTTCAGGAGGGCATCATAGCGGCACCATAGAATTGTTAGGAGCTTCGCTTGGAGGACTGCAGCCCTCTAACAGGGAGTGGGAGACGTGGACAAAAGTTCTGCCTAAGGGTTTATGGTTCTCTCCTAAAATGGGATCCTCTCCCTAAACAAGGATAACCTCATCCTGTCACAACACAGCCTATTCTGCATTATGGTCCTCACCGTTTGCTTACTGCGTTGGCTTTCTGAGTCCTGTCTCCCCTTTAATGAAGATGGCAAAACAAACTGAATAGAGCAGCCAAAAGATTCCAGAAGAGCCAAACAAATCCCTCCCTGCTGCTGAGAAGAAAGACTTCCCATTAGCTGGTAACACTGACTCGTTCTGGTCTTTAAACTTTGGAACAGCTGCTGAGGCCAGCAAAACAGCGCATACCCTAACCACAACGCAGGACTTGGGAAGAAGATGCGAGACCTTGGATTCGTTAGGGTTTTGTGGGTTCAGTGCCATCCCCGCTGTTGATCTGTCTGTTACTTGTCCGTGTTCTAGGCAATGGGTATTCCAAGCAAGCATATCCTGGTCGCAGTGCTCCCTGGCCTGCCCACGTCTGCCGATCTCTTCATCTTACCATACCAAGGCGCCTCAAGGGAAAATAGAAGGACAGCAGCAGACCTGGAGCAGGTATTGTGTCCCTCTCTTGCAGAAGTGTGTGTCTGTGCGTTTGCGCGTGCACGTATGCTAGAACAAGTACTTGTGCTGCGAATGCATCTGCATCCTCTGTGGTCTAAACCCCCTCTGAAATATGTTACATCATCTTGGGTCTCTGGTTTCGAGGAGCGGGGCATTGCTGGCATCTGGGGTTGTGGGGGTTCTGTTGTTCCTCTCCCAAACACTGGAAGCGTGCTCTGGAGCTGCATTCAGAAGCTTCTGGGCTCCCTCAGTACTGTTAAGTTGGCATACATCTGGGTAACGTCCTGGCTCTTCCTTACAGGTTCTGCTTCATGGAAGTAGGAAAAAAGCAGGAAAGATTTAGGGGTTGATTCCTGCCAACATGAGCTGGAGTGTCCCCGTAAGGCTTTATGGGGCTGTCAAGGTCGTAGATAGCACTGGGGGACAGAGCTGAGCAGTAGACCTGGGCAGATCAGAGCTCCATTACGGTAGGGCGCAGGGGCTCTATTATCTGGCTGCCCTCTTGATGATGCTGGCAGTGGGATTCAGGCACTGTGGGTTGTTTTCCCTGTCCTGAGCTGGAGCAGGTCACAACAACTGGAGGACTGTAACTCCCTGCAGGTGCAGAAGGTCTTAGCAGGTGGGATTGGCATGACTGTGACTGAAATATAACACACTGTGCTTGGCCAGTAACTCTCAGCTTGTTCCCTGGGATCCCGCAGTCAGAGGGCTAGCCCTAACTGCAGAACCACTGTGCTGCTGCTTCTCCATACAGCATGTCCCTGGCCCCAGTAGACATAACCCGTGTTGTCATGGGCTGTGTGAGCGTTTGGGTAGAGGGTGGCATCAGCTCACACGTACCAGGCTCCATGCTTTGGTGGAATCCTCATAATTCTGCATGATTTGGTCTATTTTGGAAGCCAAACTTCAAACTGCAGAGAGAAGAAATAGAAGCGACTTGCAAAGCCACTGCAGTTGAATAAGGTTTCTTAGGGATCACGGGGTTACATAGGTTTGTTTCTTCAGGGTGTCATATCACACGTGGGGTGTACTCCTCAGAGCTCAGACTCATGGGGAGCCTGTGAGGGACACGGTGACAAATAGTCACAAACACTGACAGCCAGGTTAGGTTGGGCGAGAGGAGCTACAGAAATTGATGTTTTTGTTCCACAAAAGCCTTTGTTTTGGTACCTAAGGAAGGGAAAACCTAACCGAGCCTCACACTCAAAAGCTGCTGAAACTGAGTGCAGCGTCACGGAAGGACACAACAGCCTCCCTAATCTATCAGGAGAATGAAGCATGTGATCATCCCTTACTTTCTTCCCATCCTACCAGAGCTTCCTAAAGTCAGCATAGGTACTTGCCCTCGTATAGCATGGACTCGGTGATCAGCAGTTCAAGTGTCGGGTACTAGGAGAGAGGCAAAGGGCTGGCTGTGGTCGTGGTGTTCTGCTCATCCAGCCTGTGTGTGTAAGGTTCGTGTAAATCATGCCCATGGTTCATGCTGACTTTTGGAAGTTAGAGCAAACAAGGCTAAGGAGGGTCGGCAGAGTGGGAGGAAGGAAGAAGTGACAGGACCAGTAGCTAAAGAGGGAAATCAGACTATCTGCCCACGGAAGACTGTGAAGTTGCTGCAGGCCATGTCTGTCACAGACTACCTGTGGGTGTTTAGAGCAACTCACTTAACCAAGCTGTATTTCATCATCAACCAGTACCGTGCTGTGGGGTTCATGATTCTGCTCTGTGGCTTCATGGACTTCTGCGTTTGCCATTAAACATCTCCTGGGCACGAGTGAACTGTTTAGTGATCCCTCTTGAGGAAGATTAAGCAGTTTTGATCCAGTACAGACTCATTTGGCTTTTTAAGCGTGCCTTTGGGTCTCCCCGCCCCGCCACTCTGTGGTCTCTAGGTATATGATTCCCGCTGACTTCAGAGGCAGCTAGATGTCTACTGCCTCTTGAAAATCTGGGTCACGGGTCTCCGTTTGTCTAAGCCAGTAAGAGTACTCTGCACAGCTCATATTTTATGAATCTAAACACAGAGAGCCATGCATTGTTTGGCACGGTGACAGTGGGCCCACGGACGTTGCCCCAGGCTTGACAAGTGCACGCGTCCGTGCAGTTGTCCGTTAGGGTGGTGCATTCGTATCTCCTGCTCTTTCTGCCGTGGTGATTAGATGGGAGATGCTATTTTCTCCTCGAGCCGCTGTACTGCTCTCCACTCGAGTGCCCCAAATTGCCCCTGTGTACACACACCGTACCCATTATTGTCATGTCTGTTTGCAGACTGCACTCAGAAACGTGGGCTCTGCATTCCCGAGATTTCCCACGAGAGACTGAAGTACCTTTTTAAAAGTTTAACTGCTCCTGGCAGCTGAAGAAATCCACTGCGTGCGAGGCTGAGGGCGCTTTCTCAGCGTGCAGCATAGGACAGTCCCACCCAAGTGCAGCGTTTCCCAGGACCTCGGATTGCTTGATTCACTGCATTTCCTCTGGTCACTGTAAATGTGTTCCTCACAGCTTCATGAAACTTGCAGGGCCTTGTCATCCCCCCGCATCTCAAAGCATCTTGTGCATTCAGAACTTGTGTATCTGTGACCAGAGTGCTGGGACGCGGCTGTGTTTTTCAGTAAGGACACTTGGATCAGTGCTGCACTTGGCAGTAACTAAGGACAGACTCCCAGTGCCGTTAAACATGTGGAAATAACGGGGAGCTGTAAAAGGCTGCTGCTTGACTGGGATGCAGGCACCACAGCTCCTCCACTGTACCCCTCCTCCTGCAGGAACAGCCACCCAGAACTGCTGCTTGGGCTGGCACGCGGTTGTTGGCTGTCTTTACGGGCTTGGGGGATGCGGTGCTCGCAGAATTCGGGGCTGCCGCTTGAAAAGCATCACATTCTTTCCTTCAGTGGAGGGCCAACCTCTAATGAGGAGGATTTCAGGTAATTTTTGAGTCATTTGCAGAGCTAATCCAGTTCAAAATGAGCGTGCAGCAGGAAGAGACTCTACTTACCATTCAGCAGAGGGCAGTGATGCCAACGCACAGATAACGGTTGCTCCGCTTAGGTCGCGGACGGCTTTTCTTCAGAGGAAGATTCTGCAGGGTTATCTTTTCATTTCTGAATTTCACATTTATCTTCTTCCCACATTGTTTGCTAGCGGAGGCTTTTTGTCAGACAGCCAATGTGTCTCCTGCCAGTCAAATGAGATGGAAGCAGAAGATAAACGAGAACCCTGAGGTGGGGTTTGGAGATCAAGCAAAGCACTCAGTGTTTCCGTGCGTTTCCCTTTCCTTCGCCGTTTGCTGGCTTTTACCTGGCTTCTTGAAAATAACTGGACAAAAGGGTGCAAAACAGGTATTGGGGCAGCTAGTTCGTGTCGGGGGAAGCCATTAATCTGGTCTCTGAAGAGAGCTATCAGCAGTGCAGCAAGCGTGATGGAGTCTTTGGCAAATGGCAACACCAGCTGGTAGGTGGCCAACTGTGCTCAACGTGTTGCAGCTGCAGCCAGTATCTGCATCCAGCTGAAGATACGGCAACTGACATGGACGACTGACTATCAAATGGGCAGTGATGAACTGAGGAGATTAAATGCCTCTGGCGAATTTATCACTAGAGAGGGTGGCATCCAGGAAGCCTGTAGCGTAGAAGCCTTAGGAGGCTTTCCTGAAGGCAGATTTAATGTTGAATCTTCTGCTTCTTTGTAGCTGATGAAGGGTCTCTCTTCTTCATACAGAAGATCCCACCTCTCTTATTTTCTCACCCGTCCTGCTAGGCTTTGCTCTGTAGTGTATTTATTTACTTGCACTGCTTTTCTCTCCTCGGGGGTATTTCAGATGTGCCCTTCACCAAAATCTTTTAGAAAAAGATGTTGACTGTGAACGCCTTCAGATCTTACAGACTCAGGTACAAATCCGTCCTGGGAATTAAATTCCAGGAAGCGTAGTAAATAATCTAGTATTTATTGGGAGAGATTTTTGTATGCAGACCAAGCCTTCCCCTGGGTGCTCAGGGAAGGCTGAGTCAGGATTTCAGAAGTAAAGGCAGCTTGGAAGAGAGTGCAGTAGCAGGAACCAGAAGATCTTCTACTAAGGGCTTTTTTCCTCTGCCAGCTTTTCTTGTGCAGCTGCTTGTGCTTGGTAGGAAAGTCTTGCTGTGTATCTTAATGTCTTTAACTTGTGCCAGATGGCTAGCAGCCCCCTTGCCTTCCCATATTTTGCTCAGTGTATGTAGAGTCAGAGAATTATAGGTTGGAAGGGAACTCAGAGGTCACGCAGTTCCAATCCCCCTGCCATAGGTGGGCATACCTTTCACTAGAGCAGGTTGCTCCAGGCCCCACCCAACCTGGCCATAAGCACCTGGATCAGAGCATCCACAACCTCCCTGGGCGGTCTGTCCCAGTGCTTCATCACATTCACAGTGAGATCTGATGTAAATCTCCCCTCTTCTNACCTTTCACTAGAGCAGGTTGTTCCAGGCCCCACCCAACCTGGCCATAAGCACCTGGATCAGAGCACTCCACAACCTCCCTGGGCGGTCTGTCCCAGTGCTTCATCACATTCACAGTGAGATCTGATGTAAATCTCCCCTCTTCTACCTTGAAACCATTCCCCCTCGTCCTATCACTGGAGTTCCTTGTAAAAGATCCCTCTCCAACTTTTCCATAGGCTCCTCTCAGGTACCAGAAGGCTGCTGAAAGGTCCCTCTGGCAAAGCAGTCTCAGTTCCCTCATCCTGTCCTCATAAGAGAGGTGCTCCAGCCCTCTGATCGTTACTGTGGCCCTCCTCTAACTTCAGCAGTTCCATGTCCTTTTTGGACGATGTACTGCTGCAGTACTGCAGGTGAGGACTCACAGGAGCAGAGTAGGGGGGGAGAATCATCTCCCTTGACCTGCTGGTGATGCTTCTTTTGAGACAGCCCAGCATACAGCTGGCCTTCTGGGCTCAACTCACATGCTGTCAGCTCACGTTGAGCTTCTTGTCTACCGACACCCCCCAACCAAGTCCTTCTCAGAGCTGCTCTCAGTCCCTTCAGCAGCATGTGTTTGTGTTTGGAATTACCTCAGCCCAGACTTAGGGCCCTGAACTCGGACTGTCTGGACTCAAAGCAGTTCAAAACCGCTTTGCCCTGACTCCGGATTCACTTTTGCAGTGCTGGTTCAAGCCTCTGCTTAGCAGTCGATGTGCATCATTCTTTCCGTAGTTGTTTATTGATTGACTGGACGCGTTGAAGAGCAGCACTCGCTAGTTAAGGCCTTTGCTCATCGTCTGGAAAACTGTCTAGGTTCTTAGCTAGTACATACGGGCGAAGCGGAATTGCATTCGATGAGTCCGAACCAATTCCCACCAGAGGCTTGAGAATGCAGTTCAGGCATGGGAAGGTGTCCTCCTGAGCGGTCATCCCGTGCCTTCTGCGCGTGGATCTTTCACAGTTGTAGCTCAGACAAAACGCTGAGAGCAGCCCCATCAGGTTTCCTTCCTCTTCAAACGGGAACCGGTCTTTGCTTCGCGAGCGGTCTGCTGTTGTTATGCGGTCCGTGTCCTTTGCTGGAAGGACACGAAGACTGAAGACATGAGGAATGGTTTCTATTACTGAAGTATTTTTGCACATCGCGCTTAATTCTGCAAATGAAGCAGACGAAGTCAATGAGGCTCAGTTAAGGACCAAAACTAATTCTGAAAGCTAATTATTTTCACAAGGGAGACTCCTGAAGACTATAAATTAGGAGGCTGCTATCCGAAGAAGTTTCCTCTTTAGCCGAGTTAGTTGCATCCCCAGGAGTGACAGAGGAACAGGGACAGGACTGTGGTCAGCCTCTTCCCCAGCTGAAGGGCTGCTGTTCACTTGGAGCTACGTAGCTGTGTCTGAAACAGGCCAATCTACGTGGATATTTCCTTACCTGCTCTGCACACAAAAACGTGTCCTGGTACCACACTGGATGCAGAGATAAAGGGAGGCAAAGCACCCACTGAAGCGTTTCAGTGTTCCCACTGGAGCACTTCTGTTACCTCAACGGCTGAGACTAGCGTCTGGGGGAGATCTGCTCCAGACACTGCAGTGGTGCTGTAAAACAATCACTGGGGGCAGAACCACTCTTAGGCTAAAGTCTGGCGAGCGGTGATCCACCGGGCTAGGAACTAGCTTGATAGAGTATGGAAGGCGGAAGGTCCTCTCCTCCAATCTCAGAGTGAGTGGATCACACAGCTACAACCATGTGAGGAGCAGAACTCCCACCAGATCAGACTTTGGAGAGCAGTGTCCGTTCCTAGTGTGGATTTGGCTCCTTAGCTGTGTGCAGTCTCTTCATTTGACCTCAGATGACGCCTGAGAACTGTGGGGCATGGTTTCTGTTTCAGCTCCCTTGTATAGAGGTGCAGAGGTGCATTTTTCGCCCTCTCTGTGTCGCCTGTGTGTCTGTTCCAAGAGAATCTGACTTTGCTGTAAAGAGAAAGGAAAACATTGCACCGAGCAAGCAAACATGTTAAAAACATGTCGGAATGCATCTGTTCTGCCCTCAGAATTGGGTGTGGGGAATCTCCAGAGCTGCCTGAGGAAGGCAGATGTCTGACTCACAGGGACTTGTGGTGCTTTTCAAGGTCTCAGGCTGTTATTCCTGTTCGTCCCTGTTCAGATTCCACAGACTGGGGCAAAAGCACTGCACCCGAAAAGCCAGCGGGAGGTCACTTAATGAACTGAACCCATGAAATCCTCGGAATGCTCTGGGCCTGCAGAAGGAACCCTAGTGAGATCCTGGTGTTCCTTCATGTGGCTGGTGCATGGCAAAGCCTCTGGTCCCTTCTCACGCTGAGTTTCTTGAGGCTCTCCTGTTTGTCCTCTGCTTGCCCAAGTCCTCGGTACTGCCATTCTGCAGTACAAGACGGCAACATCTGCTGGCTGCATTCTCAGCGAGACATCACTTGAAGCCTCTTTTCGTACAGAAGGCACGATGGCTTTAATCTCTGCTCTTTCCTGTACTGCTCAGTGCAGCCAGCGCAGTGCACTGAGGAAGGCTGACACGATGTCGTTGATGCTGCCCTCAGTCGAGTGTGCTGCGGCTGTTTTTGCACAGGTTCAGCTGTCGTGGCGGCACCGGGATCTCTGAGCACAATGGAAGATCATACCTGCAGGGGCACAGAGGAGAGTTGTTAGGCCATGTCTGGGGCTGGAAACGGCCAGGACCATGAGTTCCATGAGCCATTAATGTACCTGGCTTACAGCATATAGAGCTGCATCTGTTGCTCTAGTTTCAGCCATGAAGCACTCTTTATAGTTGTCATTCTTGGTTATTAATATGCTCCAATTCTTCAAGAGGGGTGTAATTTGCTTCCCAGGCTTTCTTCATGTACTGCACATCTTTGTGTCACCATCCCTGCTGCTCTGAGTGCAGCAGATGGCTCTTTGTAAGCAGGTGGTAATTTCTCTTGCTATTGGAAGAAATATATTTACTGCTCATTCTGGCACCCCAGAAAAAAATGTAAACTTTCGAGAGATGTATTAACAAATATAAATGAAGAGCCTGCTCGAGTTACTGCCAAATTGATATTGGACCAGCGGCACCTA
Source organism: Upupa epops (assembly GCA_013397515.1). Classification (NCBI taxonomy): domain Eukaryota; kingdom Metazoa; phylum Chordata; class Aves; order Bucerotiformes; family Upupidae; genus Upupa; species Upupa epops. The sequence goes on along the minus strand of VZRI01010544.1, from coordinate 155,876 downwards.
CTCCAGTGATCAGCAGCCAGGAATGAAGTGTGCAAGCCAAGGGTATTGAAAGAACCATTAAGAACGTTGAAAAAGTGCAAAAAGGCAGATAAATCTCGTGCTGTGATGAACGGCAGCTGAGCGGCGTCGAATCGGGTCTGGGTAGCATTTACTGAAATAACTCAAGCGGGCGAAAGCGAAGAACATGAATAAGATGGTGTGAGAATTATTGGAATGTTCTTTTTCCTGACAATTTTCCATTCATCTTCAAGAAGGAATAAGGATTTATTTCAAACAAATTAAATTAAGCTGTGAGCCCTAGAATGCGGTTCCTCCTGATCTTCCTATGGCCATCAAAACTCAGCTCAGCAACTGAATATTAAGCGAGGGGGTGCAGTTTTACCACCAGCTTCCCCTAATCGGGCACCCTGCGGAACCCTGGCTGCATCCAACAGGAAAACTGCTTTCTGCAGGACAGAGCTGTGAGCTACTTGAGGTGTCCGACAGACGGACGTGCACAAGTCACAGCAAACTCTCAACACGATGTCTGTAGGCTCCCACCTCCCACTCCTTGGGTAATCTAGCTGGGTTTTTTTGCTTCCAAAGGCAATGTGTGGAAGCTTCTTGGATAAAATGAGAGCGATGTGGAGAGGGTGTCTGTGTGCAGGTCGTGACAAACCGACTTGGAACAACTGGTGTTTGCCAACAGATTGCACCAAAGCTCGGCTGGTTCACCGCACACAGGTTTCCTGGGAAGACCTCTCAGCAAGTGCTTACAGTTTCTGCTGCGTCCTTTGAGGAGGAATACAAGCATAGAACCCTAGAATCCTTGGGGATTGAAGGGACTTGGAAAGATCACCCAGTCCAGTCCCCCTGCCACAGCAGGATCACCCAGACCCAGTGGCACAGGAACACAGCCAGGTGGGGCTGGAACGTCTGCAGAGAAGGAGTCTCCACAGCCCCCCTGGGCAGCCTGGTCCAGTGCTCCGGGACCCTCCCTGGGAAGAAGGTCCTGCTGAGATTGATAGGGAACCTCCTCTGCTCCAGCTGGCACCCAGTGCCCCTTGTCTTGTCCCCAGATGCCCTTATGAGGAGCCTGGCTCCATCCTCCCGACACCAACCCCTCACAGATTTAGCCTGCTTCATTTCTGCTACAGATTTGTCATTGCCATCAGTTATGGCAAGATAATCCAGTGGTCCAAAAGCTCTGTGCAGTGTCTGTCCCAGGAAAGAGAGACTATAAAAGCACGCTCTTTCCGTTACCCCTAAGAGCAGATGGAACATGGTTGTTTCTTAAGCCACACTGTGGTCAGTAAAGACTTCTAGATTTGAGCTGCTTCTGGTACATACTTCAGGATTAGGGAGCAACTGGCTTGAAACTCAGAGCTGGGTGAACTTAGATTTGGGGTTAGGACTCGAAATTTAAGTGCAAACTGGGGTAAGGACTCAAACTGTTAGTTTTGGTTGGGGTGTACCCTGTGTTACGAGTGCGCGCTAAGGTAGTGGAGGTGGCTGCTTGACAAGAAGCGTGTTATTTGTTAGGAGGGAGTGGGTGTTACTGAAGCACCTCTCTGCTTGAGTAGTGACTGGAGCTCACTGGTGTGCTGTTGCTGGCTGGTCCTGAGGACATACGTGTGCGTGTAATGTGCCTGGCGTGCAGAATTCACATTGGCTGCTGGGTGTCTCCTACAGAGGTGTGATGGGGGGCCTTGTTGCTGTCGGTCATTGCTAACCATGCCCCAGCCACTGTGGACGCAGTGCTGATCACAGTGTTCAGCTTTCGCCAAGCCCCTCTTGGTAAGGGGTAGGAAATGGTGCTCAGGAAGTCCAGCGTCTCTGTAAAGCCTTTGCTTCTCATGCAGCTCCATTTCATAAGCGGCTCTCAGCACTCTAAACCAGTGAGCATGAACAGACCCTCTTCCTATTTATCCTTTTTTCCAGATCTCACAAACACTGATTCAGAAACTGAACCAAAACCTGGTCCATTTTGAGTTGAAGCCAGGGATTCGAGTGCTTGTCCATGCTGCCCACCTAACAGCAGGTCAGTACCCTCTTTCCTGTGTTCACCGTCTCAGGCTGTGCAGCACAGCAAGCGATGCAGTCCGTGGTGGCACTCGCTTGCTCTCAGCTGTATTTCAAGCGTTTCCTCCTTTGATGTCCCAGTAACAGCACTGTGTATGGGCAGACATTCAAATGCCTGCGCCCCCTCCCTGCTCTTGACCAAGGTAAAAAGCTAGTCCTTGTATTTACCTGTGAGCAAGGATTTACTGCTGTTGGGAGTGCAGTGCAAGCAGCATTAGGAGTCTGTGCTTCGTGGCCGTCTCTGAAATACTCAGCAGCGAGGCAGCGCCAGACATATTCAGCCTGGACCGTGCAGTGCAAGGGTTACCAGCGAGCCCCGGCTACTCAGAAGTTCTAGAGCTGATGAGCAGTCAGAGCAACTCAGCACAGTTCAGGAGTGGTTCAGCAGCGTGAAGGAGTGGAATCAATTTGTGTATTTATAAACACAAGACTAGGACTTTAATCCTGCCTGAAAATGAGCCGGCCCCAAAGTCCTGACCCCTAATTGTGTGTATCTTTGCCTACTCTGTAAGCTAAACACTCAGCTGCCAGCATAGGCTCTGTGTAACTCTTGCAAGTAGGACAAACAAAGCCATGCCCAGGATTCTGGGGAGCTCCGTTTGTCCAGGAGCAGCTGGCACAGCAAAGACGTACGAGATGCTGCTTTCCAAGGTGATGAGGGGCTGCAAAAGGCAAACACAGAGAGTGCTGTCACAATCAGGATTACAGCAGCTGATTAATCCTAACTAGCCCACCAGGCCATGAGATCCTGCCTCCCCGATACAGAAGTGGCCCTCCAGGCTCGCACGTCCTGCTGAAGCCTGACTGCAGTCCAGACTCTGCTGCCGAGAGCAGTGCTCTGTACACACACAAATGGACACGCACACACACAGGCACGCTGGATCTGCCACACAGAACAGAGCTCCAGCTCACGTCTGAACATAAACAAGGGTGCAGATACCTGTTCAGACTGTCTGTAATGTCTATAAATCTGTGAGGGGTGGGTGTCGGGAGGATGGAGCCAGGCTCCTCTCGAGGTCATCTGGTGACAGGACAGGGGGCACTGGGTGCCAGCTGGAACAGAGGAGGTTCCCTCTCAATATCAGCAGGAACTTCTTCCCAGGGAGGGGATGACTGCCTCTGGTGCTGCCCTCCAGCAGCCAAGACAGAGTGAAGCAGGCTGGGGGTGGCTCTAACCTTCTCTCTGTGTCTTGCAGCTCCACTGGTGGACCTCACTCCCAGTCACAGTGGGTCGGCAATGCTGATGCTTCTCTCTGTTGTTTTTGTGGGGCTCGCTGTGTTTGTCATCTACAAGTTCAAAAGGTAGGACCCTCCCTGAGCCAGTTCCTTCTCCCACTGCCGCCTGTTGCTGCCGTGCTTGGCGGCTGTGTTGCTGGGTTTTCTTGCTCCCAGCGGTTTGTTTCTTGGTTGGTAAAGGCTGGCACTCCGTCCCCTGCCAGAGTACCCCACAATGATGGTTTCTGTTAATGTTTTAGGAAGATCCCTGGCCTTAATATATATGCACAGATGCAGAATGAAAAAGATCAAGAGATGGTCAGTCCAGGCAGTCAAAGGGAAAGCATACCCAGTGTCCCTCAAAGTGAGCTGATGAGCCCTGAGCAACTAGTAGATGAGAAGTTGGAAGTCCAGCCCATAGGTAAATAACTCACAGCGTCCTGCAGCTGGTCAGACTGACTTACAATTCGCTAACCTTTCTCAGCCTCCCCCCTTCCTGTAATCCTGCACACTCCTCCTCCCATCCTTTTCTGCTGCAGCCTTAGTTTCCCTACAGGAAGCTGTGCTAATCCTTCCCTCTCTCTCACTGCCCTGGTGGCAGCGAGGGGAACGACTCTAGGCTCTTCCTCTCTCCTAGTTGCTCTGTGTAGATTCCTCCCCTTCTCAAAAACCCCGCCAGCTCTCACCTTGCGCCGTAAGGCAATCTAATCTGCTTTGCTGGGGCTGATATAGCTGTGGGGCCAATCCCCACATCCAGGAGAACTTCAGCCACCCAGCCTGACCCGGGACGCGGAGGTGAGCAGGTGATGCGGTAAGTGAGAACTAGCAGCTGCGTACTCACTGCTGCCTTGATTGCTGCGCCAGACCTCGCTGCCAGCAGCAGTGCTAGCCTCTCTGATTGCCAGGCAAACAGAGCAAAACGTGGGAGCTCGGCACTGAACCCCCGGGTTTGCCCTCAGTCCAACTTCTCCCTCGAGTCTCTGGCTGCATAATTGCAAAGCAGACCTTCGTGGGAGCGGGAGCGAGCAGACTCACAGCAGGCGTACTGGGTCCATCACTGCCCACGCTCTGTGTTTTGTGTTGCAGGTAGACGACAGCAGAAGGGTTGGGATGGAGCAGGGAGGTTGCAGCCTGGGGACGCGTTCTGTAACGCCAGCAGTGCTGGGGTGGTGCTGGGGCACTGCTCACCTTCGCTTTCGAGGTGGCCGTTCGGAAGATCCGGACCAGAAGTCCAGCACAGGGCCCCAGCAAATAGGGAGGAGGACAGATTTTGGAGGAACCAAGGTTAACTTGGACAGGAGGGGCTGTAGTTGTAACTGAGATCTCAGTTTCTGCACGACTTTGTCAGTTTGATGAAACCTCAAATCCCACCTGAGGTGTGAGAACGTGTGGGACTGGATGCCAGAGCAGGTTTGAAGTCGTAGCCACTGCAGGGAGGGAGCAAGGGGAAGGGCAACTGAAGGAGGGAATGCGGTGTGCTGAGATCGTGGCCAGTGAAACAACCTGGGAGGCAAAACTGCTGGCTAAGTGGAAGCCCCTTTGCAGTCAGTACAGAGCTCTGCTGCTCACTAAGGAGAGCTCTGGTAGCTATTAGACGATTTAAGGTGTCAGACCTGGACATCTCTGCTTAGCAGAACACAGGATGGAGGGAGGGGACCAACCTTCCCATGTGGTGTTCCCCATACAGAGCAACCCCTGGCCACAGTCCAGAACCCAAGGAAAGGAAATGCAGCCAAGGTAGTGTGGACAGAGGACTTCCAAAAGGCTTGTGGATCACCAAGAGGTTTCAAGCCAAGACCCGGAGCGGTGGGTCCCCAGCGTTAACGAGTCTTGTTCTCTGTTATGCATTTATTTGTTTATCCATGTATTTGTGTTGCGTTTGTCTTCTTTTCCCCTCAGAAGCCCACGAGGCCGCACTGCCTAAGCTAAGGGAGAAACACCCAATTTCAGGTCAGGAGCTCATCCCGTAGTCAGGTGGGGTTTGAACTGCCCTTCCCCAGACGCTTGTTGGGAGTGTGATTCGTGCTGTTCCAAGGGTAGGGAGGCACGCGCTTTCACGGGTCACTCGGGCTGAAGCAGCAAGTGTCAGTCGTCTGCTCTATTCAAAACCTTCCAGTCTGCTCTTGGTGTTGGAACCTAACCCCTCGAAGCCTCTGGGTAGGAGTAGTCGGGTTTGAAGGCAGCGTTTTGCTTGGTGCAGCTGTAACACCTCTGGCTCTGTGCAGTGCCCAACGTTTTGTGTTTCTCAGCTGTGCCGCTGCACTCTGTGTGGAACCAGACGTGGGCACCTGTGCCTGCCCTAGCAAGCACGAAGGGTAACTGCGAGGGAAACACGGAGTCAGCTCTCTACCCAAAGGGATCAGTCCAGCCAGCTTCCCGAGAGCGTTTTGCCATCCTGTCAGTGAGATGAATGAGAAAACTGAATCAGAGCTCATTGACAGAAGGGGAGGGTCTGGAGCTAGGTGTGCACAGAATAGAAAGTGCAGGAGGCTCTGCTCTCCTCTGCAGCCTCCTCATCTGTTCCTGGAAGTGAGCAATCTCTTCTTTAATGAGTTTGCTTTCTTTTGGGAAAAGGCAGTGAGACTGCGATTGGGTGTTTCTCTTTTCAGGAGTAGTGTTTGGCAGCCCCTTTGGCTAAAGTCCAGGAGCCCTTCCTTAGAGGGGTCTGAATTAATGTCCCTGGATCATTTCATTTCCTCTCCGCAGAACAACACCCCACGGCCCCTCTTTGGTGGCTGTCACCACTCGGGCTCTCGCTTTGCAAATGCAAGCTTTAATCCTCAACACCTTGTCACTGCAAAGGAGTTAGGCGTTTCCTCCGAAGACCTCAGCCCCTCCTTCCCGTCACCCCTCTCAGCCTCCCTCCCCCACTTCTGTCCAACACGGTTGAGTCACCTTCAGTGGCAGCAGAGCAGGGCATCACCCCCGTGTCCTGAATGACAAGAGAGCCTTGCTGGGAGGAACGGTTCAGTCTGAAGAGCTGAGTCCCAGAGCCCGCAGGGTGGTAACTGCAAGCCTCCTCCTTGGCTAAACGCTCTTGCGGGCTGACTCTGGGTTTGTTCCCTCTCCCACAGGAAGCGTTTCCACAGCTGCTGAGCCCCAGAGCACAAAAGAGATCCCGACCTATGTGAACGGTTGAGTCGCGGGCACCGGCCCTTAACCTCGTCTGGAAGAGAGGAGAGCTCACTGCGTTTGGACTTTTTAATTCTTCAGATGACAAAGGGTTTTTAGCTTTAAGCCTGTGCATGTGGACATTATCCTGAGACCATAGTGGGACTGCATCGTACAGGTGTTCAATTTTAGCGGGGGGGTGGGGGGAGAGGAACTGGTACCACTACCCACCCCTGCGGCCCTTCCCCTCACCTTCCCCCGCTCTCTTTTTTCTGATCTCTCTCTAATTTGTAGAAATCCATAACGATATAGGCCAGGAACATGCATGGGGGCTCTTCTTTAGGGAGAGGGGTGGGCTGGGATGTGGGCGGTGGGAGGGGGCATTTAGGAGTCTCGGCTTTAGATTTAACTGCTCTGTTAGCACTTTGGGAAGCGGGAGGGCTGGCTGCCCCGGCAGACTTTCCCTGGGGACACAGAAAATCACACTGGAGTTAAAGGCACTGGGAATATTCTTGGTCAGTCGTGTTCGTCTCTTTGTTTGGGCTCTGCCCTTCGTTCCTCTAGCTGCAGCTGCTGCCTGTGCCCCGTGGCTGTGAGGGTGCTGAGTTAGCTGTGGGTTGCCCCGACTGCAAGGCCAGGTTCTTTCTTAGGCAGCTTCTGTAGCCTACTCACACTGAGACACTCGACTGCTGAAAGACAACCTCCTTCCTCCTGGCCTTGGATGGGACGGAACTGGGAGGGAGGGAGCTCCGTCTGTACTGCAGCTGCGGGAGGTTTCTCCAGCATGAACTGACACTGTGCTTTGCACCAGCCCAGCATCATCACTTCTGGATAAGAGGAGCCCCTGTGAGCTCCGTCAGCTGCGTTTAGCGCTGATGTCTGGGTTTGCCTGGGGAGGTCTCTGCCGTGGGGGAATGAGCCCAAGGACTGCAAGTTATTTAGACAGACACCTGGTCCATAGACGAGGGAGCAGGGAAAAGCCTGTGCACCTCCTTTGGCTGCAGAGGTGCAAACCTGTGCCAGTCGGCGAGAGATTGCCGCCAGGCTCTTCAAGCTCCAGCACCACAAGACTCACACAGGTTTTGATTTCTTACCGATAAATCAAGCTGGCATCCCACACTGTAACTAGAAAGGAGGCTGCAGCACGAGTGCACACAGACTATGCAAGGGGGCAGCAGGAAAGCAGGCCTAGCGTGCCAAGTCCTTCCCGGGCACTGAGCATCCGCCCGAAGCCAAATCCACAGCCAGCACAGCTGCCGGCTTCCAGCCCGGCGCAGGTAAACCAGCGCCAGGAGTTTGTGGGAAGCACAGAGACAGGAGGTAACTCACGCTTCACTGCCTTCGGCCAAGGCAGGTAGAGGCCAGTCGATAATCGCTCAGGCAGCACCTCCGTGTCTGAGTGGGGTCTGCACCCGAGCGAAGAAAAGGAGAAAGCAGAGTCACTGGCACCTCCTGGCACCCGAGGGTGCGGTGGTGGAGGGGGTTTGAGTTTCTCTGTCACAGCATGGGCACAAGAACAAACCAGCCAACTCACTGGCTCAAACACCCCCAGCGTGATGCCAAAGGTAATATTAGACCCACAGCTGTCAAGGGGTAATGACAGCACAGGGTCCTCTGCCTCTCCCGTGGTTCCTCTGAGCCCACGGGTGGAAGCACCGCGAGGTGTGAGCCTCTGCAGCTCCAGCTCCAAGAGAGTGGGACAGGCCTGGCAGCAACTGTATAATCCTCGCACTGCAGCCCACCGTTAGCCGGTTCTTTTCTGTAGCGAGCCAGTGGAGAGGTTTTCTTCGGGTGTGGAACCATTTCTAATTTTAAAATTCCTTTTTTTTAGGTACTTTTGCATTTCGTTTTCCCTTTGGTTACAGACGACGTAGCTGGTGTACAACTGCTATTGATGATTGCTTTTACAGTCATATTTATTAAACAGAATATGTCTCTAAGTGATGGTCTCTGTGGTTTGCTGCCTCTTTTAGCTCTCTGTCCCTGGCCGGGGTTGATGGCAACACGAAAATGGGAGGGAGATGGAAGCTTCCAGAAGGGAGTTCAGTGGAGGGGAGGAAGGGTGGTGAAGGCGTGCTCGTGTAAACTTGCAGTTCCCGACAGCAGGGGGGCAAAGTGACGGCAACTTTCCCGAGCCCCGAGCAAAGTGCTCTGCAGGGTGAAGCTTTCGTCGAGATCTCCAGTTCACGGATGGGGAAGCTTAAGGGCTGTGGACCTGCACTGCTGCTTTTCTGGCTCCAGGAGCAGAGCCCGTGCAGTTCTGTGCTTCTAAGCAAACACTGGGTTGTGCCACATCTTCTACAATGAATCACAGTCCTAGACTGGTTGGGGTCAGAAGGGGCCTCCAAGATCATCTAGTGCCAATCCACCTGCCTCGCTAGACCAGGTCCAACCTGACCTTGAACACCTCTAGAGAGGGATCATCCATCCACAGGGCCTCTGTTCCAGTGCCTCACCACCCTCACAGTGAGGAATTCCTTCCTAAGGTCTAATCTAAATCTCTCCTCGTTTAGCTTGAAACCATCCCCCCTCGTCCTGTCACTAGATGATGCCCTTGTACAACCGCCTCCTGTTTCAGTTCTCTGTGTCTTTGCCCCAACGTAAGGATTTACGTGCATACGTAAACAGTCAAAGTTCTGGGGTTCAGATATTGCCAACAGCAGAGGCAATGCTATCACACACCTCCAGTCCAGGCAAGATGAGATTGCTTTGTGTGCACCCTGGGCAAGTCACAGTGTAATTGCATTTGCCAGCCTAAACTATCAAAACAGACTGTGTAGCCTTTCCTTCCTCACCTTTCCTCTCGGCTGGAGGAAGGGCTGGCACAGCCGGGGCCGTAGCGCAGGTGACTCAGGCTACGTGCACGTACGTAACCCGCTTTGATAACTGCAGTGCCCACCTGAGTTGGCAGATAGCTGCTGTAGCATAAGCAGGAGTCCGGTCCTGGCCAGCCTCTCTGAAGCCGTTGCAGATAGCTCCCTGGCTTGCTGCGTGTCCTAAGGCACTGGCTGGGATCTGCAGGAGTTGTTTCCTGCTGTGTGCAGCAGAGCTGCCGACCCTTCAGGTGCTGTCTGAAGTGGGGTGCTGCGGTGCAGCCACAGGGCCCGTGAGACACAGCTGTCACTAAGCTAGAGGGACACCGGCAGGAATGGGACCAGCTGGGAAAAAGCAAGGAAAGGGCAAAACTCCTGCCTGTGCGGCTGTCAGCAGGAGCTTGCCAGGATCCTGTTCCCATAGGTGATCCGTACCGTCATTTAGAGGGCATTTAATGACTGCTCAGACAGGATATTTTGGCTGTCCACACATTGCAGTTGACCCAGAAAAGGTCAACTGATGTCTGCACTGACATCAGCGGGAACTGATTAAACATGCAGCGCTCGTGGCAAATGCTTCTGGGTGGGGGAAGCCAATGTCACTCCATGACACCTTCAATAGGCATCTGATGAGTGTCACCAGAAAGCATCCAAATGCTCTTCAGAGCGCTGGAGCCAAGCCAGTGCCTTCTGCAAGCTCCTAATCAGAGCACACATCTGGATAGCCACGGAGTGTTACTCTGCCGCGCCGAGAAAGGTGATCCTGGAAATTCATTTAGTTTCAGTTGGGCAGATGTGAGTCCCCACTGCCAGCGCCCTTCCCTTTGTCCCCTTTGTCTGCCCTGGTGCCTTTCGTTGTCACAGTGCCAGAGTAATGGAGTTAACTCTGCTGGGGCGCTCGGACTGCAACTGAGTGCTGGAGAGCTTCACCGTGGTAGCGATGAAAACAGACCCCTAGAGCCCACAGAAGTGAGATGAAGGACACACCTCAAGCACATCAAAACAGCGCTGGAAGACCTGTAAACTTCACCCTAACAGCTGCAACTGAGCAGCTCAGCAGCACCCAGGAAAAGCACCTGCCTTGCTTTGCCTTGGCAGGGCTGGATGTGACGCGAAAGAGGAACAGCACTGTGCGATGGCCTCCTCTTCTGGACTGAGATTAATGTGCCCAGAATATTAGGAGGGATCAATATAACCAAGAGATGGCAGCAGCTGATGCGATATCCATTTCCTTTATCTAGTTGGCCACAGCTCTTTTCTCTGCAAGGTACGAGGAAATTAAGCTGTGCTGAGCCCATGATGCAAATTGTTCCCATTATGAGAGAGAAAGGAAAGGCAGAGACAAAGGAGAGAGCTGGAACAGTGTGGTGAGGGGAGCTGGAAACCTGCTTCAGGCGTGCATCCAAGGGTTCCCTTCGCACACAAGGTTAGCTGCACAAAAGAGCTGAGAAACCACTGCTGCTGGAAGCCTCTCGTGGGGGCACACACTACAACTACAGCAGGAACCTGCCGTGAAAGGCAGGTTTTGTGCTCGGCTGTGGTTTCAGGACCATAACTCACATCACATTCTCACGGGCAAGAGTAACTGCTACCATCTGGAGAGCCTTCTATTGGCTTTGAAGGCAGGGTGCTCTAAACGGTGCTTTAGTGGGTAGTTCTAACCTTGCTTCTGCGAGGAGAGAAACTGCTTGGGGTGCAGAAGTGGTGTGCTAAAGGCAGAAACCCAGGGCTGGTGTCATTCATGGCTGTGCGTCTAGAAAGGAGCTTTCCTGGACACTACACCAGGGACTGGGACTCAACCGCGCACGCTCAAAGGCTTCTTCGGGTCTTTTAGGGTAGACATTTCCCAACGGCTTCCATCTTTGTCACAGATGAAAATGTGACCCCTGTGAGACACAGCAGACCTGAAAAAAGAGAAGCTGAAGTGACCTCGTTTTTGCAGGTGCTTTACTTGAAAGGGGCTGGGGAAGGGATGAAGCATTGCTGCAGTAGAGTATGGCAGTGACTGGTCACATCTTTGAAAGAGCTGAACAGAGGGACCAGGACACACTCCGACTCTCTGACTGCGTCAAGGAAGGCAGTTTTGCTGAGAGAAACTGCCTTCAAATATCTTGAGGGATTCTGTGACTGTTGAGAAAAGATAATTGCACCACGAGAAAACTCGGATCATAACTGCAGCTCAGACCACTCCAGCTGATCATACACTTGCTCTCTGACAGGGGGATAAATACGTGAAACCCCCTAAGTTGTCAGCGCTAGACTAAGCACTTTTGTACTGTGAACAGCCCTGTTCGGCTACCACCGCTGTCTTTCACGGTGTCAGCAAGCGATCCCTTCATTGCTCCAGAGGCAGGTGGATAGGCGTGACAGAATCCCAGCCCAGCTTAGCTGTGCTTTGCATCCCGCCTGCCCTCCGGGCGGGAGGCTGCTGAGTGTGCCCGAGCATCTCAGAGCTCACAGAGTGCTCCCCCACACACAGGCAAAGCAGCGGTGCTGTGTGAATAGGCTGAGCTATGGCATACGCACAGGGGCACGGTCACTGGGCCCGTGGATCTTGCCAGCACAGTCTGCACTGCAGCAGAGTGGCTTGGTGCTGCCCAAAAGCTGCCAGTCTCGGGCAGTGATGCTGATCCAGGAAAAGCTGTTTAAGGAAGGCCTGGACACAGGTGATATGGAGAAGGCTGAGGTGCNCTAGATGATCTTGAAGGTCCCTTCCAAGCTGAACCAATCCCTGAATCTGTGAATCTATTCAGTACTGGTACAAGCTGAAAATTAACCTCCCTGAGCACAGTCTATTTTTGCCTCGGGGATTAGTGCATGCATGAAGGATGTGGAGATCTGTGTTCTGCTTCCTCCGATTTTGCCAGACAGGGATGAGAACATCCAAACTGCCCACAAATTGCCTACCTGTGTGTTGCACTCACCTTCTCTCTCAGGCTTCCCCTTACTTGCCTGCCACAATTTTTGCCTTTCAGGCTGCAGATTGTTCTTGTTTCAGGAAGGAGAGGGTAGTGCATACCCTATTCCCTGAGTGCTCCCAACAATAATTTAGCATCAAGATTTCGACTCTTCCTAGGCTGGAGCCCAAGTTCCCTTCCCTCAGAGTAATCACTTTAAAATCAGAGGTAATTCAAAAGGAAGGACACAGCAGTAGTAGATTTCTTTCCTGAGTAGTGCTTCGTGATGGTTATTGTCTAAGTGGCTGTTCTCCCACCGCAGAGAACAGTCAGGACTGTTTTTCAGGCATGACTATTGCCTCCACTCGTGCCATCCCCTTTCAAGGTAAGCTAGTGCAAACAGCACGGCTTTCTGCCCTGAAGCCAGGTGGCAGCTAAATAGTCAGAAGGACTTCATTCATGCTTGTGCAAAACGACACGAGACCCGCCTGTCCCTGAGGATCCAGAAGCCATCAGCTTGTAGGGGCCAGGATGACTTCTTACTGTGTGAGAACACAATGGGCTGGTGATGCTTTCACTGGTATTTCTAGAGCTAGGAGGGTCTAGAAAAGGCTTGGGACCTGAGGACTGACATGCTTTTGGTCTGGAATACGGGCTTCAGCTCAGCAACTGCCTGGCAACATTTGCTTGTACAATGTCCTCACGCAGCTGGCAGCAGCTGTGCAGGACAACCTTGGAGGCAGCAGTGAGCCCTCCATGGGCAGCTTCTACCTTTCCGAAGGTGTCTCAGCATTATCACCTGAAATTCTTCACAGTCCAGCAAGGCAGTGACAGGATGCTGACAAACACTGGACGTGAGCAGAGCCCTCCCGTGGGGATCTCGGGTGCCATTTGTAGGGGGGTACACGGCGTGACTGCATCGGTGGGGTGAAGCTGCAGATAACGGAGGCAGGGGAAGAGGCATTTGTGAATAGGCCTTTTCATACCGTCCAATCTGTCAGTGACGGCAATACGTGGGAAGTCAGTGGGTGTCTGATTATCACTGCTGAGGACAGAACAATTGCCATTGTAACAGCTTTTGACAATAATCTGCATTTTTAAATAACAATTGGGTGTATATATAGCAGCTCTGCTTGCCTTTGGTTTCCCTTTCCTCTTTTTGTTCCCTCCACCTGACTTTCTCACACAAAAACTTCCTCTTCTCATGCTGCTGGCAGCTTGCAGTATGAACGATGTCTTCTGCCTGCAGCTTGAGTTCCACCTGTGTTTCTGAACTATGCGCCAGGGCGTGGGGGGAATCCCTTTGTGATGGCTTCTAACTAAACTCGGCATCAATTGAAGCTATCGGGGAGAGCTAAATCAAAATAATTCAGGCTCTGAAATACTTTGTGCATTTCCAGTCGCGGGTTTATTGCAAATCTGGACCCTTCCCAAGGAACAACAATAGAATGGGTACGTCAGGATGTTTCCTTCCCCTTAATGTTAAACCATTTGCCCATGAAAAGATGATTGATAACTTGCATTAAACACAACACGGGGCTGACTGGCAGACACGCTTGAGGAGGGGCTGGGAGGAGAGGCGAGTACATGTGGCATTAAGCAGATGTGACACAGATCCACGCTCGTGCACACCCTGGGCATTAACCAGATAAAACCCTAACAGCAGGAAAGCTTTCATATTTCCTCTTCTCATCAGAAAAACGAGGTACTAACCCTATGCAGGGCAAGAGCTACAGGCACCTGGCCGTGGGGAAAGGTATTTGCAGCATGTGCTTTCAGGTGCTCTGAACCAGCTTGCACAGAACTAGAGCAGGGTAAGGACAGGGACAAACGTAAGCAGATTGCAGCATCAACTACATGACTGACTCTGTCTCGTTCCTGGTCCCTTTACCATCCTTCTTCACATGGACTGGATGATCTTTCGAGGTCGCTTCCGGTCCCTGATGACTCTATGATTCTGTAAGTGAAGATTTCTGTCTTGCCAGTTGTGTGGGCTACCAAGGCCAGGGGGCAACAATTAGAGTGCACTGAGCAAGCTCCTGGGCTACAGGAGTTGCCGTGCTCATCTCTCTGCCACTGTCTGCCTCTGGTAGCTGCTGCACTTAGTTTTAGGGCAGACTTCAGCCTTACAGGTCTTTGTTTCAAGTTCCAGTGTGGTGTGCAGGCTGGCAAATCTCACCCAGAAACACATGGGCAGGCTCCTGCCTCTAGAGAGGAGGTCTATGATCAGAGTCCGGATGGGCAAAATAAAGGAGGGTGAGTGTTAACACCTGAAGAGAGAGCTGTCTATTTCTGTGTCTCCTTAACATCCTTCTCAAGTGCAGGGGTTTCATTATGCTGCAGTGTGGGAAAACACTGCAACACCCTCACAGTAGCTTTTCTCCTGTCTATTGCAGATGGGATCCTTTTGCAGATTCTTAGGGGGGAATATAAAACCCACACAGTATTCAGTCACCTGTGGGGCATTTCCCTACCTCTCTGAAGAGAAAGCAAACAAGTAGAATACCCCTCTTCTGTCCACTTAAGTGTATTTACAGTCACTTCTTGGGCCGTCAAGCATTAGCAAAGGGAGAGTCACACAGCACCTCTGACGTTAAGGGGATCCCTACCCCTTAACCTACGGAAATCAGTCTGTGTAACCTGTGTTCCAGCAGACACAGAGGGGGAATGAATAGTGACAGGCATAGCTGCAGCCCACATCAATGGGCAAGAACTCTGCTGCAGTCAATTGGAAGAAAGGATAAGCATTCTTGAGAGGAGTGAACATGATGCTGCCAACAAAAGGCTCCGGTGAAAAATATGCATTGCTGTATGAATAAGAGAATCCTGAGGAGAGATCAAGGTGCCACGTTTTGTCAGCCTTCACTATTGCTGCAATCACTCCAGGTCTGGTGTCTGCAATTCAGGGGAGCACACTGCCAATTGCTCTGAAAGGAGGAACGAGTGGAGTTCTGAAAAACATGCTGGAAAGACAAATATGAAAGGAATTCAATTTATTAGTTTATAAAGGAGATGGAGTAGCTTCAGCCCATTTCATATGTATTTCAACAGGGAGGATAAGTTTACTATCAAAACTCAAGCCGATAAAGCTGCCGTAAACCCAGGGATTAGAATCCAAAGTGGAACAAACAATCCGAGTGACAAGATACACATCTTTTAGTAGGAAAGGTATTAATCGTTGGAATAATGCACCGGGAGAGCTTTCACAGCAGTAGCGGGCAATTTCGGATTAATATCCAATGCTTATCCATTTGTCTTCATTTTACCTTGTCCCTAAAAATATTGGTCAAGAAAAAGCTTGAGCAGAGTGTAGTTCAAGCTTGTTGGGGGGTCAGTCGGGGTTCCTGCCGGGGTTTTCACTGTGAGGCTGATGACTCTGCAGGATGGATACCTAGCAGAGCACAGCTTGCTCTCTGCAAGCATATTTTAGTGCCAAAGCAGAGCAAAACCACCCCTGATGCAACAGACCATCGATACTCGAAAGTTAGTCTCTTGGGGTTTAACTTGATGTCCTAAGATCCTGTTTAAAAATGTATGTCCTTCCGCATAAGTCACTGATAATCCCCTCATTTATGTTGAATATTAACTCCAGGGAGGAGGGCATTAATTAATTCTCATAACTACAATGCAGCGGCTGGGCTGCACAACAGCCTGAGAAGCAGCACGGCGCTGGGTGCCAGGTTATCAGATTCATTTTCTGGGTAAGGCCATTATGTTCTGCGGGATGGACAGAGCACAGAACAAATTCAATTACACAGCCCTTCAATCAGCTTTCTTGTAAGCCAGAAAGCTGCCTCCCAGCCCTTTCACTTTACAGAAAGCAATGCTTTCTCTGAAGCTACTCTTGTGTCATCCTTGACCAGCTAATCTCTCTACATGGACATTAATTATTAGTAGGAGCTAATGACTAATGACCTTTCCTGCAGGTGGTATCCCAAGACAACACAGCAATCTATAAACATCCTCCTACATGAGTAACGACTGGTGGGTTATGATTACCAGCAAGCACCCCACGTCCTGAAGAACTGTGAATGAACATACCACAGTAACAAGGGTAGTGCCCTGAGAGCAGATGAATGGTACAGATGCAGCGCCAAGATGACCTGCATCGTTCTCTCCAAAGGGGCATTGCCCTTTGTGTGTTGCCCATTACAAGACATGGATTCTATTGCCAGCTGGAACAGAGGAGGTTCCCTCTCAATCTCAGCAGGACCTTCTTCCCAGAGAGGGTCCCGGAGCACGGGACCAGGCTGCCCAGGGGGGTTGTGGAGTCTCCTTCTCTGCAGACGTTCCAGCCCCGCCTGGCTGTGTTCCTGTGCAATTGGTCTGGGTGATCCTGCTGTGGCAGGGGGGTTGGACTGGATGCTCTTTCGAGGTCCCTTCCTATCCCTAAGGATTCTATGATTCTATGTGTTGCTCTGTTGGAGACCTTTGTTGTCCCCAGCCTGGTGCTTGCCTGCAGTTAGTGTCCCCCCCAGTTTCTTTCCCCAACACCGTTCAGAATTATTTTGCATTATTAAAACAAGAATTAAGATTTTAAAGCCAATTCCATGCTCTTCTCTGAGTTCCTCACCCTCTGCTCTGTTTGAGGTTATTTTAGTCTCCTCTCAACCTTGCCATATTTTTTCCTCTTGGACTTGTCTCATCTGCCTCATTTTGAAGTCACGATGCTATCCTCGAGATACCAATTCATAACTCCCTCGTGTTGAGGTTGTTCATTAAAATCTAATTTTTAGTGCCTAACTCTGGCTTTTTAGCTAATGAAATCAGAGTCAGTCTCAATAGCCACCTCACCACTTTTCGTGTTGACATTTGAGTACAGAGACTCAGAGAAGCAGGAAGGCGCCACTGGAGGACTTTTTTCGTTGGTCTCACTGCGAAGGAAACCGGCTCAGTGATGATAATGTGGATTGCAATGCTCTCCTCTAAGCTCATTTCAATATTAACTTTATACTGCTACTGCAGTCTGCCTGAACACAAACCGTAAGGGAGCAGATCTAATTTCAGCAGCCTCACCTGAGCTGGTCGGTTTGCTCAGATCCACTATTTAACAGAGGACTCAGCAAGAAAGGTGCAGCCCATGCGGCAGCTGATCTGGAGTTCCACAGGAGTTCTAACACCTCCCAAAAAGATCAGAATGCAGTGAAAGAAGGAAAGAATTGCTCAGGAGAACTCTCAGTGTTTTTTCCCAGTCTGGATTTAGTTGATGACTCTAGACTGGATCTGTGGTGGAATCAGTAGCATCCCATTTCATCAGGACTCCTGGTGCTGACACACAGCTACTCCACAGTCTGTGAGGGCATAAGGAGAACTCTTTATATCTTTGAATTTGTGGCAACCCTCACTAGAAGCTACAGACATCCATGGACACCAAGATACTGATCTTGGTAGCAGGTTAACGTATTACTGCCAGAGGGTGGGGGTCTGATCCTGTGTGCAATCTGCACCCTTTTGAAGTGGCATGACTCCGAGAGCTGAGTGTCAGATCTGCAGATGCACCACTGCAAAGGAGACTTCGGAAAACTCCAAGTAGGGCACCGTAAAGAGGACCCAGCACCAGTAAGTTGTGTCAGGAAAGAGAAGTACTTGTTGGAACCAGCATGACTTAGGTAGTGTGATCTGGTGCTACAGACCCCTGCCCAGCTCCTTGCCAGACTGCTTTATGAACTGCTGGGATGGCTCATTTCTCTTTGAGCTCCAGGGAAGTAGCCAAACCTCAGACTGCCTTGCAAATGGGTCCTGCTGCTCTTCCAGGTCCTACACCACAGAGCCAGGACTTGGGATGAGCTGAAAGCACCAGCCTGAGGCAAAGTTGTTGTCCTGACTGTAATCTGCAGCCTGAGAGCAAAAAGGTTTCAACTCCAGTGCAATAAGAAACCGACTTGATGATGAATAGTGGGGATCTCAGGCTTCTAGATTTGTTCTTTTTCTAGTTCTCCATCGTTGTAGGAAGGAAGTACTGCAATGGTCTCTGTGCTCCTCTGCTTTTTCCCCCTCTTTTTTTCTGGATGAAGCTGTAAATCCAGCCACTGAGGACGTGACTGCCAGGAATAGCAAAGGCACCAGACAAGACTTTGCTTAGAATGCCTCTGACACAGGAGAGCTGTCCTGTGTCTCCCTATTTCAGGCAACAGCTCAGGAAAGGTGAAGTGAAGGCAGACAAAGTCGTCATTGCCAGTCTCCACAGCTTAGCATGACTTTGATCCGTGCAGTCTGCCTCTGTGACGAGGTGTCTCACAGGAAAGACATCCTAGCCACTGACAGAACGATTTAGTTATTATGGCTGGATAATTCTAAGTCCTTTTTAATCAAAAGCTCCAGTATCAGCTGGTTTGATGTCTGTTGGCAGGAATACTCTTGGCAATGGACCAACAGAGACACAGAACAGACACCAGGGGGTTTGCTTCAGGCCCAACATCAGCTAAAGGCAAGTGTTCTTCATGGACAATATGTCACTGCAGAGAGAGGGCAGAGTGGTGTGATTCAGTGGCAGAGATCCCTACACACCCTGCGTGCTCCAGCAAGAGTTTCCTGGGGCCATGGCTCTGGATTTATTACTCCTTAGCTCTCGTGAAGCAGCATCAGGCTCTAATCTTGTGGCAGTCAAAAAGAAGGAATGGAACCCTTAGTGCGGTACAACCACAGCTTGAAGCAGGGAACACTAAACTGCTCGTGGGGCCTGATGGCTCTGATCTTACTTGCAATAATGTGGAAAGGTTATTCAGGAATTCAGCTTTCTTTTGTCACTATAAAAGAGCAGGGCAATTACTGCAGTTGAGTGTTAACGTGAATGGAAACGCAGCAAAGCAGTCTCACAGCAGCCAGTGGCAGCAATGCATGGCACACATGGCATGCGTGCATTTCATGGTGGCCACTGTCAGCTCATGAATTCTTGAGATGATGTAAACCATAGAATCTATATTTTGGAGGCACCGACCTTGGAGAATGAGCACAGAGGCTATAAGGAGAGGACATGAACCATAACCTGGACTGTGGAACATCTTTGTGGTCAACCCAGTGCTCAGTGGAGGGGCTTTTGCACGGAGGGAGCCCAAGCATAAGGATTACCAGGGCAGTAAGTCAAGTCAGGTCCATATGCAGCCCAGAGATAAAGAAGGAGCCAGGCTAATTTGCTGCTGTCTTCCTCTGGGCACCAAGATTCACAACCAAAATGAGCAGAGTCCAGTCTTTTGGCCTGCCTGTCCCCCAAAGAAGCATTAGTATTCCCAGCAGGATCGAAATGACAGCAGAAATAAGGGCAATCCTGTCTTTGGGATGCTCCTATTTTCTTGTTTTCCTGTGTGTGAGTGTCTGAGCTGCTGCCTGTTGGTACCACTGGTGCAGAGCCAGCTATCCATGGAGGCTCCCCCAGGGCTACTGCCAACAGGCTGCACAATCCATCAAGGAACCGGGAGGGCTGTTAGGCAAGTTACCCTGTTCCTACATGACCTACGGTACAACAGCCCACCTAGTACTAGAAACAGACCACCCTGGCTCAGCAGACTTTTCTCCAGGCTCAGGTACCAGATGCACGAAAGGGAAAGACGGTGAAAGGCGAGGACACGAATGCATTTCTTTAAAGGGGCTCCCTCTGGGTTCGCTCAGGGCAGCTGTGGGCACCTACACAGCGAGACCGAGCACAGCCCAGCCACCTTCAGAGCCTTCTGTCTTCAGTGAAGAAACACACGCTGATCTGAGGGAGGTTTTCTCCCAGGTGCAGCTCCTTCTGTCAAGGCTGTTTCACCCTTCTCTTGCAGTGACATTTGGGCACCAGGCACAGAAACCTCAGCTCCTGCCCAAAAGCAGGCAGGAACTAATAGTCTCTCTTTCTGAGGTTGTCCCCACTCTCTAGCATTCTATCCCTATTTCTTTCCCACTGACTCTTCAGCGTCTGCCTCTCACCCTTCTTCCAACTCCCATCTTGTCTGTATAGGGCACTTTTTTCTCTCTGATTTTCCCCTTCTTGCTCATTGCACCCCAGCCGTTCGGGTCCTCCTTGAATCGGGCAGGACGCGTGCCAGTGGGCATCGAACCATCCGCCATCTCCCCCAAAACTGGTCCTGAAGGAACAAAAGAGCTGGTCTGAAACTTAGCTAGGCTGTCATTGAGTTGGCTCTTAGCACCAAGAGGAGGGACTCCTGGAAAGGCTGTGACAGCATTTGCACCAGCTTTTCTTTGCACTGTCCTTCCTGCTGGAGAATGAAGGAAGGGGGTTAAAGCCACAGACTACTGCCCCTTCTGAAGACATTCTAGAGCTGTTTCACGACAGCAAAACCCACATCGGAAAGAGGAGAAAAAGCTCAAACGGCTTGATTTCAGGTGAAGGAAAGTAGTGAAATTCAAGATCAGTGCTCGTCGGGCTCGCGGGCTGCCCGCTGCAGGGTTTGCTGCCACTCAGCACCGGGCACTGTAAACGTCGGTTCGGCTCTGCCACTGAAATGACAGCTCTGTGCTGTCACCAAACTGCTGCCAGGCCCTTCTTTCCCTTCCAGTTTTGAGTCACCAGTTCTCTCCTTGGTTGCCCCGTTGTCTCTGCACAGCCTAGTCCAGCCTCTCACACAGAAGCTCTCACTGCTCTGTAGACACTAACAAATGAACGCTGTGTTCAGAGGAAGGGAGCAGTTCTGCTGACAGAGACCGAGGGCCAGCGGTAAAGAAACCAGAGATGGATTTGCCATGTGAGGCAGCAGCGAAAGGGAGGGCAATGCAATCTTAGGCTACGGTCAGAGAGACACTACATTATGGAAACAACAACAAACCCCAGTCGTTTTCCTCAGCACAGCTTGGCTCTGGCTGCCCCTGGACTGTTGCCTTCAGTCCCGGGCATCAGACAGATAGCGACAAGTGAGCATCAGGAGGGAAGCGCTGCAGCAGTGGATTTGCTGGAGGAAGTTTAAATGAGCTAGATGAGACAGCTGCGCCCCTCTGGGCAGCTCAGGACAGGAGGCAGAGTGGCTGGGAGCAAAGCACAGGCAGCCACAGGGACCTGGGCGTAGAGTTCTCCTGTAAGGAAGGTCAGTGGTCAGCCCACCTGCATCTGCATCTGCATCCTGCTTCTTACTTCACCTGGTCTCTCAGGGTAAACTCTTCTGAAACGAAATATTCTGGCAACCACGACACGGAAGCAAACTCCTCCTTGTCTGCAGGCAGAGCATCTACCCTCAGAACAGCAGAGCTGCAGACCATCTGCCAAAGGTTAAAAATCCCTGCCCGGCTGCACAGGCTGGACCTTTGGGGACAATTCAGTCCGCTCCTTCGCCTGTCACAGCTGGGAGAGACAGAGGACACCAACGGGCTGCGTAAAGAGGGCTGTCTCATTTCCAGTTTCACTTCCAGAGCAGGCTTTGGCACAAGGCAACCAAAGGATGCCCTTCAATAAACAAGCTTCGTAATGGAATTAGAGCAACTGTGCTGTGCAGGACTCAGCCAAGATCAGGGTCCAGATAATCTCGGGCTGTGCAAATATGCACTGTGGAAAGGCTGGAAATACCAAGGCTTAAAGCAAACCCCCTGTGACAGCATGGGAGTATTTGTATCAGACTACACGGACTGTTTGCTTTCATGGTGCTTTGAGACCCTCCGCGCTGCTCCCACCCAAGCGATGCAGGTGCTTCCGCCCCCAGAGACCCACAGTCCCTGCAGCTGAAAACAGCGGGTCCTGTCCTCAGGGGGTTTCCATTCTGGTTTCTGTGACACGTCTTAGGAGAAACAGCTCCTGGGAGCTGTGACTTGAGAGCCAGGAATAGGGACCCAAGTGTTGATTACGTAACTGGACCCGACTGTTGGTTACATAACAGGGACCGCTGTGTTTTCAGAGCTCAGCAGTCCTGGTGCTGAGGTCGCTTTGTTCGAGAACAACTGCCATTCAGGCAGCAAACCACATCCTCCTAAGGAGAAAAAGCCCTGATCAGGTACGTACTAGCATTTGGCTTCTGCAAGAGAGCTTCCTCCCGTCCCGTCCCATCCCGTCCCGTCCCGTCCCCAGTGACTCTCAGGGTCCGTGCTCAGGGTTTTCAACACGCAGTGTTCAGCTCTTTTAAGACTTTGGTCTCTGCCTTAATTTACTTCTCTGTGCATTGCATCTCTGAACACATAACCCTGAGGGGCCAGGAGGTACCTGGTGAAGTGTGGGGCTGCAGAGGGAAGGTTATGGAGGCTGAAGGCTATACTCTCATGCCCACACCTCCAGAGGGAGCCCACGTGAGAGACCTGAGCATGGCCGTGTGGTCTGAGAGCCCCCAGAAGAGAGTAGAATCAAGAATTTTGTCAGAGCTTGCTGCCAGGAAGGTCGCCCCGGCACTCAGCAGAGCATCCTTGCAAGAGGTTGTGCTGACAGCGAGGGATGCTGACTTAAATACATTTCAAATGACATAAAACTGTTGTCATTTTATAGGGAGGGGAGGTACCTAGGATGTATTAGGAGACATGGGGGGAAAATCAAAGGCTAATATATTCACCCAAGGGTTATTTGAAGGGAGAATTCGTTGTGCAGTAAGAAGTGGAACTTGCCAACTGGCTCAGCTATCATTTAGGAATCTACAGGGCAAAGTCTCCTCTATGACACAAATTAGACCAAGGCAGAATAAGGCCTTCTGTTTAATCACAGGGATTCGAGGAGTGGAATTCTTGTACTGCTGAGCAAGCCTGCGCATTCTATGAAGTCACATCTGCTGGCTTAAATGAAGGCATTAAACCAGAGTGCAGATAGTGGAAGAGGTCAGGCTGCTCAATCAGGAATACTTCAAGGAGTTACTCTAAGTCATTGGGGTTTTTGTGAGAATCTCTTGCAGCTAACTCAGCTGCTCCGAGGGGCGAGAAGTGCCTGCTGGCACGACTTGCATGAACCAAGAGAGGGCAGGATTTCTGGCCCCAGTTTCTGCCTGGGGGACAAGGGTGTCTCCTTTCGCTTTGCTCTCAGAATGTCCACACGAGCTTTTAGAGGGATTCCCTGTACGTGGAATGGGTGCTTGAATGGCCAAAGGGTTCACGAGTGGGGATAACTCTTACAGCCACAGGCAGGAAAGTGTCTGCTAGGAAGAAAGGCTGCGGTTCATCATTTCAAGGGTTAATTACGGGGGTTTGAAGCATGCGCAATACCATTCCCCTCGAGGGACTTCACACATTAATTATGGTCAGAAGCCAAACCTGTGGGGATTATGTTAACACTGCAGTCCTCCAGTCGGCAAGATGCCTAAGCAGCTCCCACACTAGCCCCTTGCTTGTACCTGGCCTGCGATTTCTTTCTCAGTTAAAGTATGTGGTGGGAAGGATGGAAACGTCATGGGATTCCTCTTAATTCCTTGATTCCCAGGTCATCCTGACCTGCACTGCTTCAGTAGAAATAGGCGGGATGAGAGGAATAGCACCCACTTGAGCACTGCTTTTATTACAGGCAGCTTGAGAGGAAAGGCTGTCGAGCAGATGAGAACAGGAAGATGAATACTGCTCTGCCACTGTAAGGCAGCCAGTGAAGCTAGCACCACTGCTATTCTGTGAAGTTCAGTGCAAGAGACAGGCAAGCTTTGTCTTGTAAAGGCCTGGTGAGGGTTCCTGTGAAGCCAACTGTCCACACAGCGCATAGACTTGGGATTAAGCTGTAAAGCGTCTGGCTTAAAGCCCTTATTTCGAGATCCAGCCTCTTATCCCAAAGTTCTTGAATCTAGAGATGCTCCCTTGAAGAGTCCCTTAGGGAAATGTCATTATTCCTAATCAATTTTGGGATTCACAAAGTAAGCTGTTGTTGATTACATGATTTACACGTGCTCTGCACACACTTGGAGGGGCTTCATGCATTATCCTGCAGTGTTTATTGCTTATTATGGGAGCTCCACGATGGTAGTAATTTCAATTATAAGCCTATTAGGCAGGTAATTGACAACACAAATATACTATAAAGTTGCAGTCTGCTGGCTTCCACAGAAGTGCTGCAGAGTGTTTTCAGGCAGGCAGTGCTCATCATCAGTGCCTAAACCATTTCCTAATTAACCACCTCTGTCAGAATCCCAGCTTCACTCAGCAAGCCAGCTGGCCAAGAGTCTCTTTGTCTCTTCCCAGTTGCCCTCAGCTGTATTATCTACCTCCTCTGATAAGAAACTCCTCCTCTCAACAAGAGTCTTACCCACACTGTGGCAGCGACTGCGGTCTTTCAGTTGTACAGTCAGCTACTACCTCTCTTCCAATTGCACGGCTGCAGAGGGCCACTGACAGACCAGGGTGACCATGCCTGCAAGTGGGCTCTGGTTCATACCCTTGAGAGATGCTTCCCTCAAGAGGGGGACTCCACATGTGAGAGAAGTCACAGGTATTCAGTCCAACCCCAGTGACTTCTCGGGACACTGCAAATGATGCCTGGGATCTCGTATTCCTCATGCAGTGATGCTACATGGGATTACATGAGGAGACAGGAAATCAAGGAAACACAAAGGTGAGGAAAATACCAGGAGCAGAATGCAGGGGTTAGGGATGCTTGTTCTCCTCTTGAACTCAGAAAGGCAATCAAGAGGTCAGAAAGAAATCGACCTGGCTAATTCTGCAGATAACTGGCAGAGGTCTGAGGCAGATCCCCAAACCCAGTGCATTGCAAGGACAGAGTGACACATCCCTCCCTTTCACTGACTGAGGTGGCAGAATGCCTGAACAAGTCTTCCTCCTTATGCCAGTGAGCAGGTCTCACCGAGTGTACTGGTGCTTTTCTCTCTGATATCAAAGACTGATTGCAAAAGGAAAGGGACTACTGCCCTCTCTGAGAACTTCTATCCAGGCAGCCTATTAAGAAACTACTCTG
Organism: Upupa epops; assembly: GCA_013397515.1. Lineage (NCBI taxonomy): Eukaryota > Metazoa > Chordata > Aves > Bucerotiformes > Upupidae > Upupa > Upupa epops. The sequence goes on along the minus strand of VZRI01010544.1, from coordinate 130,995 downwards.
TTATCTCTGAAAACTCCATGTGATTCCAGATAAGCTGGAGACAATCAGTAAGGTGATCACATTTCTTCATGTTTCTTAAATCTTTAGGCTTTCCTGCAGAGCTGTGTGAGATAGGAGCTGGACCTGTGTGTGTCAGATAATTTCTTACTCGTGACTGCCCTTATGAGCTCTTCTTTGGAGATGAATATCTGATCTCTCATGGCGAGATAACAGGGACACATTCTACATCAAACTGTTCTAACTCTGCTGTGTCGTTGGAAATACTCTCAGAGAAGTAGACGAGGAGGCTGAGGGGGGACCTCATTCCTGTCTCTAAATCTGTGAGGGGTGGGTGTCAGGAGGATGGAGCCAGGCTCTGCTCAAGGGCATCTGGGGACAGGACAAGGGGCACTGGGTGCCAGCTGGAACGGAGGAGGTTCCCTCTCAATCTCAGCAGGACCTTCTTCCCAGGGAGGGTCCCGGAGCACTGGAAGGGGCTGCCCAGGGGGGCTGTGGAGTCTCCTACTCTGCAGACGTTCCAGCTCCGCCTGGCTGTGTTCCTGTGCCACTGGGTCTGGGTGATCCTGCTGTGGCAGGGGGACTGGACTGGATGATCTTTCAAGATCCATACCGACCCCTGCTGATCCTCACCCCTCTTGTGACGCTTCACTGACAACAGGAAATCAGCTGAACGGGAAACTTTCTCCAGCTCACTAGAGTGTCAACAACCTGGCTTCAACTTTGTCATGAAACACCCTCCAAGATGTCCCTGTATGGAGCCTGCCTCCCCATCACAGCTTTTCGGGGGATAAGCACAGAGCAGCCTGTAAGCTCTTCTGTCTCAAAAAGCCCTGAAATGACAGAATTCATCTTCTCAGGTGTTGTGAACATTCCCAGGACTCTGGAGCTCTCACTGGAAATCACTCCATTATGTAGTATTTTCCCTTGTTCTTACTGTGTGCAGGTGACGGGGTGACAGCTTATGCCTGCTCTCCTAATGATGGGGTGACAGCTTATGCCTGCTCTCCCTAAGTGCTTTATTTAAGCTTAAATTTCAAGCTCCGAGCCTCAGCTTTAGAATTCTGTTTCATATTTAATTCTTAGATCCTGATGGAATGTTTTATTACTTCAAGTCATAAGATGAGGCCCCCGGCCCATTTCAGATATATCTCTCTGGGAGGCACCACCCAAGAGGGGAGGTGGCAGAGCCTGGTGACTCTACATGGCAAGGGGATGGTGGCAGAGCCTGGTGACTCTACATGGCAAGGGAAGAAGGTCACACGGACGGCTTCAGGAGACCTCACCTCTTCCTGGCATCTTCCTGGGAGGGCAGTGCTGCTGTTTGTGTGGGAACTAAACCGAGGATTTCAGTGGCTCCTAAAGGCGGAGGAGCGCTTGCCCACGAACCTGCACAGGCAGGGAAACGAACAAACCCCAGGAAGAGGGACGACAGTGGCAATGGGGGCGCAGGGAGGCTGTGAATGTTTAGGCACACGGCCTCGAGCCAGGCAGATGCAGCCAGATGCAGATTCGCATCATGCAATGAGAGGGGGGTCGAAGGGTGGGGAAGGCAGCCGTACGAGCACAGCAATGGCAGCACAGCACAGCGCAGGAGAGCTTCCCACTGAGAAACGGGCAGCAGCCTTAACTGCATTGGGAAAGAACCCTCTGGCGAGGGCTCTGCAGAGCCAGTGCTGCAGACCTTACAGACCTTCCAAAAGACTCGTGTCAGCTGGAAGCTGTTTGGAAACCACATTCCTGACAATGGCTTGACTGGCAAAGAACCTGAGCAGTTCTGTTTGGAGGGAGGCAGCGCAAGCCTGTAGCTTGTTGCCACGGCACAGCGATGGATGGCCAGAAGCAAGCACTCTCCCTTCTGTTTGTAGCTTGCCTCATTTCTCAAGTGCATGAGCAGGCAGCTGAAGGGACCGTGTAAAGGCACCGTGTCCCCTGCTTGTTCAGCGCTCTGGCAGCGTGCTGTTGGCCGGAGAGGAACAATTTGAGCCTCTTCCCTTGCTCTGAAGACTGAGATTTGAGGCTGGGCTTATTGTCTCTTCTGTGCAGCACCACCGATCGCCCAGAAAACCCTAACAATTTCATACATCTTTTTCCTGCCCTCAGGATTCTATAACCAGAGCTAAATTGATAAAAAGGCTTTTTAATAAAAAAATCCATTAATATTTCAAAGCTGGAATAAAACTTAAAAATGTATGTGTGTCTATTTTACATAAAGGTCTGTAATCTCCCTTCAATAATTTAGGAACCTGAGCCTCATCAGACACATCCAGCCCTTCAATTAAGCTGCTCCTTTTCTTCCTGTTAGGAGGGCTGAGAGGAAGATTCGTGGGAGTGTGGAGGACTGTACAGGAGTGTGATGGCTCGAGAGTTTGGTCGCTTTTCTTGAAAAGTGCAAGCCAAAATGGCAAGCTTAATTTATGCCTTGTGAAAGCAGCGGGGTTAGGCTGCCAGAAGGGCTCTGGATCTCCAAGCAGCACTAGTTTATGCTCTGAGTTCTGACACACTCCATAGCCTGCCAGACAAACTGCAGTCACTGCAGTGGTGCAGTCTTCTCCAGGGGAAGCCCTCCCTCAACAGCCTGTTCGCAGTGAGGGAAGCTCACGAAGAAGCCTCAATAAGAGACCATTCTCTTTGAAGAGCTCCAGCAAAACTTTCAGACACTTTTTGCCCTTACTGAATAAATAATCCATCAGTGTCTGTGTTGGATGAGCAAAAGAGGCTTCTGAATCCTGCTTAGCAGCTGGAAGTNTCAGCAGAGGGCTGATCTCTTTGGTAGCCAAAGAGCCCCAAAATCCAACAGTGAAAATGCCCAGGTGCTCGCATTTCAGTAGCCTCTGCGATGTGAAAACTGCAATGATCTTTTCTCTCCAGCAGCTGGTGAGGTACCTCGGACCATGGGAAATGAAAAAGGTGAAGTCAGCAGCTCCTTCCCAGAAGACTGTTTGTCACTGCGGTGGTTTGTCAGAGACAGAGACCCAGTTGCAGGCAGACAAATAGAGACCCTGAGCTGAAAAAGCCAAAAAAAGAGATCACGTTGAGATGGCAAGAGGCAGGGTAAGGGGGCCTCTTTTTCCTTTCTCCCCTTTCCCTTCCTCTTCAGCTCATTAACATACCTTGATAAATCGAGCCCTCCCCTCGGAATTGAAACTGCTTGCTTTGTTTAACGTGATACTCAGCATCCCCAGCCAGAGCCCACAGGGAAAGAGTGCATGTCAGGGATTTCTCTATACCTGCTAAAACTCAAAGCTGTGAAATCTGTCAGCTCCACTTGCATTTCATATCGGTGACGGGTGGCATATGGCATAGCTCCTTCCTCTGCTAACTTTGCATCCCTATCTTTTCCTGTTCCAATTCCTCTCCAGTACTGACACATTCCAGGGACACCTTCCTTCTGGAAGCTGCCAATGGCTTTTTCAGAGGTGAAAGCTGGTGTCTAGAGGATTTCTGCTCATAAATAGCATCCACCTCCTTTGAGATGTGTTCACCTTGTTAGCCAGGGTGAACCGTGTCCCTAGACTGTATCAGTCAGCATGGAGGGGGAACAAATGTCCCTGAGTGCATGGATGAATGCACGCAATGCTCTTAGATTATTGAACATTTCTCCAGGGGTTGGCTTTCTGCTCCATACTCCCAGACCTTTCACTGGCTGATAGGTACCCTTCGGCTAGTCAAGTGTTGCCCTCAGCCACCTATTCTCTGTGGGATTTGTTACATATTCTGGAATCCATCCTGCAGACTTCAGGACTAACCCAAGGCTCAGCCAAGCAGGCAACAAAGACAGAAGACAAGAAATAGCAAGGGGCTGCTTCCCTAGGAAAGATCTCAGTGCAGCAGGGCAGAGTTATTAACTTCATCTGTTAAGGAATAAATACATCATGGTCACAGCCACACTGTAGGGCTTGAAGCATCCATCGATCTCCCAGATGATTGGGTTTTCCTACCTGATGCCAACTGCTCTCCTGCACCGACAGAACTACAGCTGTGGGTCTGATCCCAAGTGTCTGACAGAACGCTAACGCGGAAAGTATGGGTCAAATGACAGATGCAATTGCCCCTACAGAGACACCTCTGACTGCTGTCAGGGGGTATCTTTAACCCATTCCCTACTGCTCCTTGCAATGACATTCCTGGCAATTTTTGGCATGCAGGTTTCTGAGAACAGCTTGGTTTGTGTGGAAAGGTGTGACCACGGGCTTCAGCTTTCAGGCTTCATGATTGTTTTCCTTTTAGTACCTGGAAGATTTTGCTCGTTGTCACTCAGTGCCACCAATTCAACCAGCCCTCACCTGCAATTTAAAAAGAAACCTCTTCTGGAAAACAGTAACGGGAATTTCCACCTCGGTGCCACAGATTCTCCTTCAGCCAAGGAGCTCACGTGGCATCACTTGGTCTGCTCACGCGTCGGTACGAGACACGCGAGCAGTGTTCCTGCTCTACTGTCCAATAAATCCTACATTGACATGGAAAGGAGTTGTTGGATCACACGGTGTAGTGGGCTCACTCCCTCAAACAGTGGGAGTCCGAGCAGGGAACCAGCCCTTGCTGCTGGAAGATCATTCCAGTTTGCTCCCCAGCATTTCTTATCCAGCAAGGACTTCAAGCAAACTGTGGGCAGTGCTTGGTAGTTTGAGATGCAGCTGCCAGGAGAGTCCTGGCCTGATGGACCGTGGTGGATTTTAGAGTCTCTCCCATGTTCCAATTCATTGTCCAAAAAGTAGAAACCAAAAGTGACCGAGTGCCGTCACTCGCAGGGTCGATGTGGCCACAGTAACTCCTCCCCAGTGCAATAAGGCTGGGGTGCCTGCTCTAGGAATGCTTCCAGGAGTAAGGTGCAGAGCTGTGATAGGAGCAGCTGCATCTGCCCGAGGGAAGTGCTGCCGAAGGAAAGAGGGAGGTTGTACAGGACTGGAATGTTTATGAGGTAAGGTACGGCAGGGAAGCTGATGCCAATTGAGCAGCTAATTCATAGCCTTCACAATAGACTCCTTACTGCTAAAGCAGGAGCAAACCTCTTGTCAGTGGGGAGGAGCGAGTGCTGGCACGGGGTCTGGCGTTGGTGATGAACGTACTTCTTTGGGAAGTGCTCCAATTAGTGCGGTGCTTCTGCACTGGGAAGTTCTTGGTGCCCTGCTCCCTGAAGACTTTTCTTGCCATGGTGCTGTGGTTTCTACAGAGCTGAAATGTCTTCCTAGTTCCCTGCAGGTTCAGACCTGCAGTGAGAGACAAGAAGTATGAAATCACAGAGAAGCAGATTCATGGGTTGGAGCTGCTGGGAAATAGGCACAGGGAGCNCTCCATAGCCTGCCAGACAAACTGCAGTCACTGCAGTGGTGCAGTCTTCTCCAGGGGAAGCCCTCCCTCAACAGCCTGTTCGCAGTGAGGAAAGCTCACGAAGAAGCCTCAATAAGAGACCATTCTCTTTGAAGAGCTCCAGCAAAACTTTCAGACACTTTTTGCCCTTACTGAATAAATAATCCTTCAGTGTGTGTGTTAGATGAGCAAAAGAGGCTTCTGAATCCTGCTTAGCAGCTGGAAGTAACGATGTGACCATCTTCCTGCACAAAACTGCCAGTCCCAGGTAGATCCTGTAGGAGGGGACGGGTGCAGTACAGCAGGCTACGACCACACTGTGCGCACCTAACCCCCTGGGACTGTGTTCCTTTGGCATCATTTCCTATGGAATACCCTGCCTTACTTAGAACGGGTGGTTTAGGAACACTTTAAGAGCACTCAAGGAACGAGAACAGCTCTTTATTCAGGGGGTGAAAGAGCAAACGAATCCTGGTCTGAACCTTTCAACTAAATCAGCAGAGGGCTGATCTCTTTGGTAGCCAAAGAGCCCCAAAATCCAACAGTGAAAATGCCCAGGTGCTCGCATTTCAGTAGCCTCTGCGATGTGAAAACTGCAATGATCTTTTCTCTCCAGCAGCTGGTGAGGTACCTCGGACCATGGGAAATGAAAAAGGTGAAGTCAGCAGCTCCTTCCCAGAAGACTGTTTGTCACTGCGGTGGTTTGTCAGAGACAGAGACCCAGTTGCAGGCAGACAAATAGAGACCCTGAGCTGAAAAAGCCAAAAAAAGAGATCACGTTGAGATGGCAAGAGGCAGGGTAAGGGGGCCTCTTTTTCCTTTCTCCCCTTTCCCTTCCTCTTCAGCTCATTAACATACCTTGATAAATCGAGCCCTCCCCTCGGAATTGAAACTGCTTGCTTTGTTTAACGTGATACTCAGCATCCCCAGCCAGAGCCCACAGGGAAAGAGTGCATGTCAGGGATTTCTCTATACCTGCTAAAACTCAAAGCTGTGAAATCTGTCAGCTCCACTTGCATTTCATATCGGTGACAGGTGGCATATGGCATAGCTCCTTCCTCTGCTAACTTTGCATCCCTATCTTTTCCTGTTCCAATTCCTCTCCAGTACTGACACATTCCAGGGACACCTTCCTTCTGGAAGCTGCCAATGGCTTTTTCAGAGGTGAAAGCTGGTGTCTAGAGGATTTCTGCTCATAAANCCCCCTGAGTCTCCTCCAGGCTGAACACCCGCAGCCTCTCTTCGTAAGACTTTCCCTCCAGTCCCTGCACCAGCTGCATTGCCCTCCTCTGCCCCCACTCCAGTACCTCAACATTATTCTTGAAGCCAGGGGCCCAGAGCTGCACACAGTGCATGAGGGGAGGCCTCCCCAGTGCCCAGTACAGGGGGAGAATGACGTTCCCAGTCCTGCTGGCCACACTAGTGCTGATGGATGGGCACCACATTGGCAACCTCCAGTCATCCGGGACCTCCCCAGTTACCTGGGACCGGGGACAAATGGCAGAGATGTCTGACAAAGCTGGACTGTGTCTTTTAAGAGCAGCATTTAGACCCTTCCTTTCAGAAGAGGCATGTTCCACTCCAGAGAGCCTGTCCTTTGAGAAAGGAGGCTTCTCCTTCGTAGCAGCAGTGCTTCAGTCTGGCAGTGAGCAGACGCCCCTCGTTATTCACCTGCCCACAGCTTTTGGCAGACGTGCTGGAATCACCCCAAACGGGCTCGGGGACATATTTTTTCTACCCACACAGGCATCGGTTTGGGGCATTTCCAGTCGCTTCGATTGCCTCTTGTCTAGCCAGAACTCCTCTGCTTCTCTACCCTGCACATCCAACCCTAGTGAGTGGGCAGTTGCTCCCACTCTGTGGTTAACAAGAGGAAAAGAAGGGGAGCCTGGCTGCGTCAGGGAACCACAGGGTTCTGTCTTCTCATTAATTTGTTCTTTTTATTCATTCTTTTGGCAACGTAAGAGCTTGCTGAGTTGCAGAACTCGAGCCCTCTGGGACAAGGTGGGCATGACAAGAGTAAGAGCAGAGCATTAATGCCGCTCCGCAGCTTGGGAGCGTGCTTCATTGCGACCTGCCGAGGAATTCAGGCAGCAGAGCACAGCTGCTTCCCATTCCCGTCCGGAGCAACTGCACAAAAAGGAGCGCTCTGCATATTAAGGAAACGGCCTGTTAGTTGTCATCAAAATACTCTAACCTTACTCTTCCTTTTATAAAAGTCAGCTATTAAAAAGCCCCAGAGCTGCTCAGTCACAGTAATGACTGTTGGGGTAACTTCCATGCCTGTGACCAGTGAGTGACCAGTGACCAGCAGGGGCACAAACACAGGGGCATAAACCACTCCGTTGTTGCTTCTGGCCATCTGCTAAACAATCCCAGAGAGCCAACACCACATCAGTTTCTCCTCCTGAGAGCCAAGGGCAACCCCACCGCTCCTCCTTTTCCGGAGGCTCTAGAGTTACAGCCGGCTACTTCAGGTAAACGACACACAAACCAGGACAAGCCCACCCCTGCCAGTGCCGTGTGCCACGGGGGATCCTACAGGCACAGCCGGTGCTTCAGGCGAGCAGGAGGAGGGCAGCTCTTCAGAGCACGCTCAGGGCTTGGTGCATTTCCCACATCGAAGAGTGAAAGCCATCTGCCTGAGGAGTGAATCTCTTCTGCCTCCACCGCTGGAGCTTGTCTTCATCACGGCAGTGCAATGCCATCGCCCCTGTCTGGCCAGGAAAACCCCCCTTCCACAGGTGGTTGGGAGAGCCTTTTCGTGCCAATCCATCCCCTGCAGACACAGGGTAGTGAGCCAGCACTCCAGCATGAGCAGGTTCCACCTCTAAGTGTCTAGGCTGTAAAAATCCTATCAGAGAACAAGTAAATTTCTAAAGAGGGTCCCGTTTATTTGAGAAAATAAAAATCAACAACATATTCCAGACCTGCAAGGGTTGCATGTGCTGATGAGCCTGCTGCATCCAACCAGCACCGGAGCCGGAAGGAAAACGCTGATCTCAGCTCCCTGAGGAGCAGGAAAAGGAGAAGCTGACACCCGGGGAAAGCTAGAAAGCTGCAAGTCTGTGTACTGTAAAACTAGCCAGTCCCCATCACCTTTTCCTTTTTGGCAATAGATCTGGGTCCTGGCGCTGGGACTCTGCGATGACGTTAACTATATAGGTGGGCTGCTGCAAAGGGTGTTCTGAGCATAACACTTGGGGAACACAGGGGCTTTGCATTTTGGGATCACCTCTGGAAACAGAAGGAAAGGTCTCTGGGTTCCCACGGGGAGATCTCCTGATGGTGTTTTCATTCCAAGTACCGAAAGCACCCGAAAAGCTCCTGAGAAAGGCTGTTTCCTGGGTAACAATTGCTCCCAGTGTTCCAGCGATTTCACTGGATCCCCTTCCACCCCAACACACCTCTTGGATGCGTGCAAGGAATGACTACTGTTCATCCGGTGGGTCTAAAGCTTCTCACAGTACACCCTGCCTGACAGCACGTGGTGCGCTCTTAGGAGGCCACCAGCAGAGTCCTGCTTTCCAGATCTTCAGTGAGGCAGTGAGCGGGATGCTGCTCAGCACTACCACTGCTGGCCCAAGACTCAATACTGGGGGCACCACCATCACTTTTCAGCAGCTAGATCTTTCCATCCCCACAGATGGAAAGATCACTCACTCTTGGCCTGTGCTGTTCTAGGCCAAGAGAGAACGGTCGGGTGAGGTTCTTGGGGCTATGCAGCTCAGGACACCAAAAGGACCAGATCTAAGTCTGCTTCTCCAGGTCTCTGCACTGCACAGAATGAGCAGAGTTTACAGAGGATGAGCAGTTCTTGTGTGGATGAAAAAGTTGCTTGGAACTTGAGAAACACCTGACAAGATAAAAACCCTGGGCATTTTCATCTCGGTGCAAACGAGTGTTGATGAGTCTGAACCCCAGCAGCGACACATTCCATCTTCTGCCTCCACAACGCTGAAACCCTGAGGACCTTAGCTGTTCCTTGCTGTGAACACCATGTTCCTCAGCACAACCCTTAGCATCTCTAGCTCGGTCTCCTGTCTCAGCCAAAAAGGCAGCCATCGCATTTGCAGAGTGCAAGGAATTGCTGCTACACATTGCTGACTTTTAATTTCACTGCAGAGGAAGCAGAACACATAATGATTTAGCACAACAAAGACAGAATACGAGATGTGCTCCTAAAACTCTGGGATCCAGATGTGTGGTGGAATAATTTATGTAGATGAAAGCGTGACATCGAGCAAGGTGCCCCTCTGTGCTGTGGGCACATGCTTCTCTTCCTAAAAACTTCCCAAGATCTTCTTTCCACTCCTTTTTCCTCTATTCCAGGCATATTTGTGCTGCTCTTACTTCCCCTCCCCCTAACTCCCCATCAAGGGAATGCAGCTGGAGACTTTTAGGAGCGTGGAACAGGGGTGGCTGAAGCTGGGAGGACCAACATGCATCAGCATTACAGGCTGAAGCAAAATGAACTGCCCACAGAGTATTTTCAGGGCTGCTCTATACCCAGAGCAGTGACTTGCAGCCACTGGCTGATACCATCTGCTCCGCTCTCAGGGGCTCTGAACCCAGTACTTTTGGGTGCGATAGAGCCTCCAGTTGAATACTGCTCTGCACAGCTGCTGTGGTGCTGGTGGAGCTGACAGGACAAAGCAGAGAACAGGAGGAGCACTTGAACATTTTCCCTTGGGGAGCCAGAAGAGAAAACTCCTTTCTTTCAGAAACTCATGTCATTCCCTCCTCTTCGTCAGCAGAGGAGAGTTACAGAGAAGGTCAGGAGGAAGAGGACAGAGTGCACCTCAAACCTCAGTTTGACTGCTCCCCAGACATAAGCTGTGAACTCAAACAGCCAGAGAAATCATCTGAGGGGACCACTGGCATTTCCAGACTTGCAGAGGAAAGCAACAGCCCCCTGCATCCAAGTCTTGTTCCAGGCGAGTAGCCCACTGTTAACAGAAACAGAATCATCAGGGATGGGAAGGGACCTCGAGAGATCATTCAGTCCAGTAGTCAGAGCCTGATGAAGTCGATACCCAGCTCGGCAGTAAAAGAGAACAGAAGTGTTCATGCCAGGCTGGGAATTTGCATGCAGAATGTCAGGTACAGTTTCCACTCCCGAGTCACCAGAAAGAAAAGTCTTTCTTCTGCTGCCTGTGTGAAACCTACCCAGCGGGACAGCAGACCTCCCTGGCCTCTTGATTCCTCACGCTCTTACCGGTCAGAAGCCAACACCCACCTCAGAAAGAAAGTGTCTGCATGAACAGACAGTTCCTTGTGTGAAGGAAGTCTATAGATGGCTTCAGACTCTGCCTTTAGCTCGGGCACAGGTATGAGCTCAAAAACAGGGTTGTCTCCTACACAGCCTCATTAGCTGCATTTATCCGCCTGGAAGTTTACGTAGCAGGCTGAGGAGTTATCCTTACACAGATGACTTGCTGTGGAGCATGCATGTGGACACACAGTGGTGTGTAACGTGCAAATGCTGTGTGCCACACACCACTGCTCGGAGATTCAGGCGTCATCCCAAGTGGTGTAGAGCGCTTGCGTGTTGCTGTCTCTGTCCTGTTTCTGCAGACGGCTAATTAGTCCCCCTTCTGGAACCTGACAGTTTGATTTCCTGTGCCGCTGTTACCCCGGATCATCTCTCATCGCCTGGAGCGAACACGGCCTAAATCAAATCAGATAATGCTGCCTCAAAGGAGAAAGGGCTAATGCTCAGGCTTTTAGCGTCTGTTCATCTCAATGAACCTGGTATCAGAACAGGACTAACAGCTGATGGGAGAGCTGGAAGAGAAATGCAGCGCTTCAAACTGAAAGGGGTGCCTTCTTGTAAGAGATGCAGGGAAGGCAGATGCGGCTATTGCTCCACTGATGTGAAATGTGGGAGAAAGCAGAGTGTCTGTGCAAACATCTCTGTAA
>VZRI01010544.1:89248-112989 GCA_013397515.1 Upupa epops | reverse complement strand
AGAGGACCGTGAGAATCTCAGCCTGCTGCTGCACACTGTCCTCAGAAACCTCAAGGCACGCTTCTTTAAAGTGGATGAGAAATACCTCCTGAACTGCTTGGCTTTCCAGTCTCTCTGTCCTTTTTGGGGCCCCCTGTCTCAGAAAAGAGGGCTGTACTCTTTGGGCAGCAGTCCTGCAAAATGGGGAGTGCTGTTCACTCACAGCAAAAGGTGGTTTCAGCAGCCTCGTCCCGTGACCTCTGAGACCAGGCTGGGAAAGAACTACACCCTGCATCTCCTCTGGGTTAGTGGGCACAGGGAAGGAAAGAGGCACTGCTTAACACTGCAACCTGCACCTATAAATCTGCAAGGGGTGGGTGTCGGGGGATGGAGCCAGGCTTCACTTTTACTGTAACGAAGATGACTCTAAGACGGCTAACACCTTCGTTCACAGGAGGAGGCATCCTAGAACGAGCATTACCAGGCACGCAGACGCCTGAAGAAGTCACCCCGGCTAAGCAGACGGAGCTCTTTGCCTATGAGGAGATTTCTCCCTTTCACATCAGAAATTGGCAGCTCCATCTTCTTGTCTTTGCCTGCCACCTCTCCAGTTCAGGAACCCTCAGGCTTTCTCTGACCGCGTTTCCAAGCAGTCCGGTGTTACCCCATACTTCATGCCCATCAGAGGGACAACAAAGCAATTTTGAGTCTTCATCAATCAAAGCCTTGTTCCCTCCCCACGAGGCTCTGGGCAGCCTGGTCTAGCTGAGGATGTCCCTGCTCACTGCGGGGGGGTTGGACTAGATGACCTTCAGAGGTCCCTTAAAATCTGTATGATTCCATGATTCCTTCCCCCCTCTTCATCTAACGGCCCTGTCCAATGTCACCGTAGGCATACGGAGGGCTTTGAGAGCAGCAGCACCCTTTAGTCAGTGCGGTTCCCATGGCTTACTCACTCCCCCCCTTGTTACTCACTGTTGAGTCACGGAGCAGAAGGTGAGGGCTTTGATCTTGAAGGAAGGACAATGACACCATACATCCCCATCAGGGGCTGCAGGAAAGGTTACAGCCTGCTTCGTACGGGATTCAATTAGGGAGACAAGGTTGTATTAACTCCTCGAGATGCCAGAATGCTTTCAATCTATTTCTGTCCCGTCTCTTTCCTCTGAAAGATTTTTAACTAATCACAACATTAGATTAGTTCTGTTAAAACAGCGGGCGATCAATTTTGCCTCAATGTCTGGGGAAGGGATTTATAGATTTCCAGATGTCTCGTGGAAAGCGCAGAAGCGATGCAGCTGAGAAGCAATTCTGCCGCTAACTGGGTTAGTCGGCTACCTGAGTAGCTCCATTACCTCGCTACTTGATAGCACGAGGCCTTCTGTTTGCCCAAGTCGAAGCGTGCACGAAGGCAGCAGGCAAGGGTTCACCGGGATGGGGGGGAAGTCTCCTTCTCGGGAGAAGTTCCAGCCCCGCCTGGCTGTGTTCCTGTGCCACTTGGTCTGGGTGATCCTGCTGTGGCAGGGGGATTGGACTGGAGGATCTTTCCAGGTCCCTTCCCATCCCTTAGGACTCTGATTCTGTGATTCTATGACTCCATAAAGGAGAGCCGGGTGCTGATCTGCACACCACGCCAGGTGGTGCGTTCACACCGCAGCCATGGTTTAGGCAAATATCTCCTGTTGATTTCAAAGGCATCGAGAGCCCCAAATAATTCTGGAGGTTCTGGCCTGTAGAGAATTTTTAGGAGATGAAGCCAGAGCTGGATCAGGCAGCCGTTTGTCTGCTGGGCAGCGAGATGGTTAATCGCTGACGAGTGGATCGGGTAGAACAGGAAGGATGCAATCAACACTGCTAATTTTTTAGGGGGAACGAGTGCTTTGGCAGCATTCCCCACGATTCCTAGGAAACAGAGGCAGGTCGGCAAAGTTTAACTGATTGCAAATGATGCTCATGGCCTTCTGAACAAACCTGATTACAGCTCCAGTGATCGATGGGCTGCCATTAGCAGAAGGAAAAAGAAATCACTCGGAAATTGCACCACGTAGATCAGGAGAGAGCTTCTGGGTTTGCAGGGAGCACCCCGACGTGATTCCGAAAGCGTTCGGACCGGGGTTTCATTGTCTGTAGATATGTGTTGCCTTCAGAAGCTGAACTATTCATTTCCGTGGCTCCCCGTTGAGGCAGGATTTCATCTGGCAGGAGAAGAGGCCCGGCCTGCCCCTCCAGCTTTGCAAGGCTTCCTTTGATTTACTTCAGTGACACCGGGGGACCCCAGCTCCTGCATCTGGGCTCTGGCAGAGACGCCCCTCTCTGCAGTGCCACGCGGGTCAGACACACGGCACCCTGAAGCTCTCTCTGTGCTTTTGCTGGAACCCTCCTGGGATTTTTCTCTCTTTTTTTTAATACCTGCAAGCGTTCTCTTTTTTTAAACAAGGAAACTAGTTCCAGCTTCATTAAAACATAATCCCAGTGCCTGTCATTCCTGTCAAACTCCACTGCAAACCACAAACCAAAATGGGAATGCTTTCAAATCTGAAACTAATGGGTTCCAACACCACAAACAGTGGGGTAATGCATGTGACTGATTCACTACAAGCAGAGGGGTAACATACGTGACCAATTCACTATAGGCAGTAGAGTAACACACGTGACCGATTCACTACAGGCAGAGGGGTAACACACGTGACTGATTCACTATGAGCACTAGAGTAACACACGTGACTGATTCACTACAGGCAGAGGAGTAACACACGTAGCCGATTCACTACAGGCAGTACGGTAACACCCGTGACTGATTCACCGCCTTAATGGAGAGTGGAAGCTGCTTCCATGCTCACACCACACTGACTGTTTCACGATCAGATAATTAAGCCCCTCTTGGTTTTATCCCAGGTGAAAGATTTCCCCGGGGAGTGTGGACTCTTCTCTTCAGAATGGAGCGACTACCAGCAGAGCCGGTTTGAGCAACAAAGCCTTTCTTGTCCTTTCGTCTGGCAAGGAAAATGCTATTTTCGTGTTCCGAGAGAGGAGGGACACCCTGCCAGTCACGCTGCCCCAGAGACAAATGGTCTGGGGCCAAACCGCCGCTCACTCTGTCTTCAAACCCAGACCCAGCTGCACCCTTTGCTGCTTTTTCTGTAGCATCAGCCCCTCGCGCGCTTTCTCTCAAGAGCTCAGAGTTGAAGCCTCCGCCCTGACACAGACTAGCTGTGCAAAGGGGCCACTCCTGGCTTGGCTCTGTTTTTACTGCGGCGGTGAGCCGTGTCTCCAGTGAGCTGAATGCCTCTTCCTTGGAGTCTTCCACCCCTGATCAGAGCACTTCCTGCAACATCGGCCTTTTGCCCCTGCCCACCGCTGCTCGGAGGTGCCGCAGACAGGTCGGGAGCAGTGCCCAAGTGAGGTGAGGCTCCTGCCAAGGCCAAGGTGACGCGGCTGATGTTTTTGCCCTGGAAGATGCTGCTCACACATAACCAATCAGGAGAGAAGGTCTATCTCCAAGGGAACACTTGGGAGACTGTAAGTTAAGCCAAATCATGTAAAGAGAAGAGCACCAGACAGTCTCTTCATTTGCCAGGCCTCCTAGAGAGCCCTGTGCCAAGTAAATCCTGGGTGAGTTGATCTCAGTCCGGTTGACTCACACTGTGTAACCTAGTTTTCTGTTAAGACAGAGCATGACCCGACACTCTTTATGAAGACGAGGTTTTATCTTTGACTGCTGTGCAAGTAGACTCCTTCCCAGACTGCTACAACAGGGAAGGATTTTCTGAGATCCCTGGAAAGCCTGGCTGTACCAGTGTCACCTTCCCAATTATGGTGGCCTGGGAAAGAGGGCAACAGAAAGGACCAGGCGGGACCAGTCGGAGGGGCAGCGTACAGAGGAGCACATAAGCATGGAGATTTCAGACCGACGCACAGAGCTGACAGCTAAACCCAGGCATTGATGCTTAGCAGCATCTCTGGGACTCCGCACGGACATCCTTGTGGTGCCTCTGTCTGCAAATGCCACCGTGAACCGGTGGTCAGAAAAAGAGCAGCCCCTTTCAGAAAGAGGAGAGTCTCCCCCACTTCGGCGGCTCTCAGCTCACTGAGAATCCCTCTCCCTTTCCCACAGTGCATAACCCTGAGCAGAGGCACTGAAGCAGCTCCTCCTGGCAATGATGAAGATCCAGACCTCACAGGACACTAAAATCAATCCCATGTGAGACTGCTTCCCTCTGTTCCTCCCTGTACTTCCCAGCTGCAGACTGCCTTTGCAACCAAAGTGGTGTCTTGCAGGCTCAGAAAGAGCTCCTTGCCCTACTCTGACAGAAGGGCATCTGGGAAAGGGAGCTTCCCTCCCTGTGGGATGGTTCCTCCCGCAAGAAAGCCACCAGAGGGAGTGATGCCATCAGAGCTGCCCTTTACAGAAACTGATTTAGGATGGCTGGAGCATCTTGGTGTCGGCTCACTGGGAGATAAGTACTGCTTGTTGAGTGCTATTTTTAATTAAGCAGAGATAGCACTTCAGCAATCATGGGACTGATGATACAGCAACTTGGCAACTTCATTATAATGGAAAACAAACTCCTAGGTCTGTCCTGGATTGCTCTTCAAGCACCTGTGTAACAGCATCGCTCCCCCTCATTTCCAAGGAGATCAAGATCCACTTTGGTCAGGAACCACAGAAGCATTTAGCTAAGGACTGGCAGCAGAGTCAGGACTGTTGGCTAAGTGTGTTTGACTCCCAACTTTCCTGCTTTGTGACCATTTCTGAGGCATAAGTGACAAACAGAGGCTGCTCTGTTCCTGCTATGCTGCTCTGGTGCAGCACACCAGAGCATGGAGACAGAAAGCTAGCTGGTGCTTGTCTGTAACAGATTGCAGTCTCTGCCAGGTCATCGTTTCCCCATTTCCAAAGGATCTGGCTGAAAAAGCCCTCAATTTTGAGACATGGGATTGTACATTGCCCTCCAGATTAAGTGATGGCTCACAAGGACAGCACCAGAAAGGTGTTCTCAGCCAGCCTCACTGGAAACAGCCTAAAAATCCAGACTCCAGAGCACATCCTTGGAGCAGCAGCTGCAATCCCACAGACCCAAAGGCCAGGTGGTGAGGCTGCATCTTAAGAACTCCTCTTCACAGGCTACATCACCTGGGCAGCCATGGGAACAGCTATGAAGCACCCCACCCTCCTGGATGATCTTAACATGTTCTGTGACTTGGTCTGGGTGATCCAGCTGTGGCAGGGGGATTGGACTGGATGATCTTTCGAGGTCCCTTCCCATCCCTAATGATTCTCGTGCTGGCTGCAACTGGCCAGTTAAGCTCAGAGAGAAAAACCTCACCTGCCGGCAGTCCTGGCCAAATTCCTAGTTCTAGATAGCATTTATGGACCAGTCTGACCTTAAAGCTGCAGAGGTGCTTCCCCTCGGGATGGGATGGACACTCTAGAACTGCCTCGGTGCCACGCTTGTAAAAGAGCCCACAAACACCTATGGCTAGGGGTCACTTAAACCTGCTTGTGCTCGGGCCAGTATTCTCCCTCCTCAGTGTCCACCTGATGACTATGGACGTCACCCCTTGAAGCAGCTATTGTCCTTTCACTAAATTAATGGGGACAAAAAGCAGTGCTCAATGAGCAGCAGGACTGGGATTTTACTGCAGGGAAAGCTGAGTAACCCTCTTGGTGCTGCTCCTAATCCCCAGCATGGGCTTTGCAGATGCCCTATCTTCCCCTATTCCCCTGCCCCCTCCGTGAGCAGGCTATCAGCCACACCTGCCTGGCTCATGGGCTATGTTGGCAACTCTGGTGGCTGCACTGAAGGCAAACATTCTACTCCCCCACACTACCTTCGCTTGAAGTCCCCTGCTGTATGCTTCGTGCAAGTACGACCGGGATCAGCATTTCAGGCAAGTGTTGTCTCCTCTCCTGGCACAAAGAATTCCGGCAGCTGAAATAAAACCCAGGGGTCTGAGATTACGGCTATAAAGAACTCCCACACTTGGAATAACCCATCCCCCGTCTGTTTTAATTTAAAACCTGCTTAAAGCCCATTGTCAAGTTTGCAGAGCAGTTATAAGGTGCTTTAGCACACATGGAGTAAATGAAATTATTTTGTAATGAAAGTCTTGTCATAGATCATTAGGATCTTCCTCCTACCTACAGAGCCGTTCAGAGAGCTGAATAAATCCATCCAACTTTATAGCTTTAAGAGATGGTACATTAGGTTTGCTGGTCCCAGAGTGCCTGGAGAAATCCAAATACCAGCACTCACATCCAGGAGATTTTATTTTCTAACTTTCAAATGTTGATGGGCAGAGATCTTCAACAACAAATCCTCAGCTGGCAACCATAAAGAGAGGTCTACAAGCTTCAAAGAGACATATTTATCACAAAGCACATGAGAAGATGAGTGCTGAATTTATAGTGAACTCAAATCCATCACTCGTACACCTCTGCATCCTTTCAAGGCACAGGAACTCGGTGTTCCGCACCCTCACTGGGATCCTGAAGTACTGGAGTTTGCAGGCAGCTGCGTTAGCTGGCAGAGAGATGAACAGACTCTATGATCTCATGGCCTGGGATACCCGACCCATCACCCTGACCAGCAGGGTGACTCCCTTTTACTGCCAACCTCTGCTGGAGCTGCAGACAGCTGGGGCCCAGCAGTGCTCAGTGAGAGGAAGCGTGTGTCATCCATGGAATCACGTGGTATCCATGGAAGCCCACGCAAGAAGACAGAGCAGAGCTCTGCGGCACTCACGTCTCAAATGAGAAAGCGTGGAAAAGCAGCTCTGAAAACAAAAGCATTCATGATCTGGCTTCCCTTTGTTCTGCCACACCTACCGGGTTCCCTCTCGGCAGCCTCAGCTGCGCCTGCCTGGGCTGGGGCTGAGATGATTTTCCTTGCTGTTACACCGGTATCAGCTTCCATTATCCCAGTGGAAGAGACGTAATCAAACTAACGCGTTATTGGGTTTGATGCTGGGGCTGCGACATTCCGCTTCACGCTCTGCTGGGGGGCTGACAGCTGCTTGGTCTCGGTGGTGTTTCTGCTGCAGCTAGCTGGATAATACATTCATTCAGAGCCGTCTGTGTAAAGCTGTGTGAGGCAGGTGAAAAACAAGGGAGCCTTTGAACGCAGTGAATTCTGTTCCCTTCTCGGAGATGCTTTGCTGTAATTAAGGAAGAAACCCAAACGAGCCACCCGTGCTCTGCGGTCCGTTCCATCTGCCGGGCTGCCTCCTCTAGGATGCGGGATCTGATCAGGCCCAAACGGATATGCTGGCTGGGTTTGAAAGTGTGGGGGGACTCGGATGAACGGCCCCCGTTTCTCATGAGGACTAAGAAGAGAATATTCTTTACTAGCTTTTGGTCTGTGACTTCCAGCACCCTGTGCTCATGCCTGTGCAAGTCAGCACACGCTGAAGGCAAAGGCAGACTGAGACAAACTTTGTGACAGAAGCCAACCGGCTTCTTTCTTCGCCCTTCAGGAAGCCATCGGCTTGCATCTAAGCTAGGTGTTCGCAGTCTGCTTTCCACAGGGCTCGTGTTTGGTTACGTGCGGGACCGCAGTGCCAAGGCAAGGCATGAGGCACAAACAGACTGGAGCTCAGAGTCAGGGAAGAAAGACTGCAGCAAGCTGTGCAGAGTTCCCTCGCAGGGTTACTGAGGTGTGCCATCCCACCTGCCTGGCTGTCATTTAGCCAGCGTGACGATCTTAAGGGGGAGTCAAAACTGCCTTCTCAGCCCTCACCAACCTAGTTAAGTTATCTTCTCATCCCTTAAACCACAAGGCTTCTAAAACCGGCTAACATTACTCCTCTTTTTTTGGCAGGGGGAGGATGGTGTGGAGGTGTGGGGCAGTGACAGAATTAGAAGTCATTCTTCCAGCACGTAGAGACCAGTTGCATCAGATTAAATCTGGGCTGCAAAGTGGAACCACGTGTAATGTGTTCCATTAGCTGTGCATAGGGTCCATTAGCTCTGTCCTGCTTCAAGAATTGGTTAAATATGAAGCAATAGAAGATCTGATCTCTGCAGGCTGAACTGCAAGACACCTCACCTCTCCCTGGGCTTGGTGTCATCATTTTTACAGATATTTTGCCAAGATGCTGAGTCTTCTCCAGATCCAGTGCTCCGAGACCTCAGGAGTGTGCTCAAATCTTGCACACGAGCTTTAAACAAGGTGGGAGAAAGCTAGTCTAGACTTCAGTAGAAGTTCCGACTGCTGACCTGGTCTGGCAGTGCTCCGATCCTAAAGCACCCCCAGGCAGCAGCTTCAGTGCGTGGCATCAGGGGAGAACCACTCTTAACAGGAGAACAGTGAGAGCGAGGTATCAGACACAGGCTGGCAGCAGAAGGGTGCAAACCAGACTAGGAGGTAGGGTGCTTAGTTTCACAGGGAAGGTGACGGGTTAAGCAGAACCAAGTTCTGTTGTTGTAATACAGTCTACATAGCCCTTCCCAAGAGGGAGAAGGGATCTAAGGCTTGTCTGTGAGAGTAACAGCACCAGTGGCTCACCTGTTGCTCTGGATAACATAAAACAGCATCATTTAAAAACCCTGACTCCGTTTCCTCAGAAGCTTCTAATTAACAGGCCTGTTGGAAACAGCTTCTATACCACTGAGGCAGAAGGTGTGTGAAGCAGTGGGATAATTTATTTACAAGGCAGCATTGGGCCCGATGAGCCATGGTAAAATCTTGCCAGCCCCAGGCTACAGCACCATTTATAGAGTCCTTAACTTGCCTGTCTATGAGTGGGCTGAGAGAGCTCATGCATGTGTCATTAGGTTCAACAAAACCCACTCCCCCCCCACCCCAAGGTGGCTGTAACCCTCTTTGCTCATGCGCAGTCATTTTGGGGAAGGGTCTAGGGATGAAGGTTAACACCTTCAGCTTTTGATCCCTTGCTTCAGCACACGTGGGTACCCCTGCGGAGCTTCCTGTTCTGACCCTGAGCCATCACCCTACAAAATCCCCCACCGCCTGAACAAGCTTGGTTTTAACAGACACCTGTGCATAACGACCCCAGTCCCTGGAACTCCTTCCATCTCACTCCTAACGACCCCAGTCCCTGGAACTCCTTCCGTCTCACTCCTAACGACCCCAGTCCCTGGAACTCCTTCCATCTCACTCCTAATGACCCCAGTCCCTGGAACTCGTTCCATCTCACTCCTAACGACCCCAGTCCCTGGAACTCCTTCCATCTCACTCCTAACGACCCCAGTCCCTGGAACTCCTTCCATCTCACTCTTGGCTGCTTTTATCTTATCTTTCCTTCTGCCATGAGGCTCTTCCAAGGGGTCTGTTCTTTCAGAGAGCTGAAGGATGCCTGCGCGTTCATAGCACTGTCAGCAGAATTAATTACTATTCTAACAGTTAGTTCTCCTAACAATCACTTAACACTCTGCTAACCTTTAATAAAAATCTTCCCACCCCATGGCTGTCTCTCACAGACATCTGAGGGCTGAGTGAAACAACCTGCCCGCTACTTGGAGGCTGCATCAGTAAGGTAGATTCTATCATCTGTAGGCAGAATGGTCTCTTACTCATCCTCCTCCTCTGGTCTTGGGCAGAGGAAGACTTGGACCTCTCTAATAAACACTGGAGCAGAGAAAACCCTCCTATCATAAACTTCCAGAATACCCTACAAATGAGACCACCTGCACATCTGTCAGGAAAAGGGGATAAAGTCCAAGGAGAGGGTGGGTTTGGGAAGTACAATGGGACACCGGGCACAAGCATCAGGTACTGCGTCGTCCGTCTCCTCGCAGCCCCGAGTCTCACCAACACAGCTGTGCTAAGCTGTCTGCAGGATGCAGTGCCAACGGCCTGCAGCTCCCCAGCGGGGAAACAACAGAAATAAACAGGGAAAGGGGCGCAGGCCAGCAGTGAGAGATGTCTGACCACGAGTGCCTCATCTGCTAGAGGGAATAAAGGAGGGGTTGTGCCCCAATTGTTTGTCTGCTTTTTAAAATATACCAGCCAGGGCAGAACCCCTTCTACTTAGCTGACTTTGTGTGCCTGTCACCCCACAGCACCCTGGCTATGGTAGCACTATTATTTGAGACCCTAGAGTCATTATTTAGATTTTAAGCTGTGTTAAGCAAACCTTGAGAGGAGAAAGATTCCAGAGAGAAAAGATTCCCTTACCATGGCACAGACCATCTCCGTGCCAGGTACCAGCACGGCATCCCTGGTGGCTTGCAAAGCTGCTCAAAGAACTGGCCAAAACCCACTTGAAAACACAGTACAGAGCTTACAGAGGTGTTTCTGAGCCTTTGCATTTTAGCCACCGCCAGCACCCCGCTCTCCACTTACACATCCCCTCTGAAACCTCGTGATTTACTGTGTTAATAAACACAGGCCTTGTAAATCTCAGAAGGATTCAGCTGATAGCTTACATGCTTGCGACTACTGGAAGCAAGAGGCATCTTTTCAGGACAGCCTTCCACGACACCAGCAGTGGGAGATGAGACATGTCCCTCTCGACACAGCCCATCACCCTGTTTAACTAAAGCAGTGTAAGCTCTTGTCTGAAAACACCCCAACCAGAAACCCAAACACCGTGCTCCCGTCACCTGAATGTCCCACAGCAGCCAGGAGAGGAATAAAGCAGACAGGGAATTCTGAGCCCCATACAGACCGGTGCTATAAAAGGGGCTCAACCAAAGAGCATCAGAACATGACCTTCCCCAGGCTCTACAGAGCCCTCTCACAGCAGATGCTTGCAGTCAGGCTAATGAAAGGAGAGAGAAGCAGAAGGAGCAGGTGGGGATGGCTAAGTGTTGCCATCATTGCCCAAATGTTTTAGTGCAGCTCCGGCAATAAACGTCAGCTGTAAATCAGGGTTCGCCGTGACGCGCTGAGACAGGCTGCTTATGGAAATCCAGGAACCAAACCTTCACGTCCTTGTTGTTTAAAGCCCAAGAAGAAAGGATTAAGGGAAAGCCTGAAGAAGGTTAACAAGACAGTTTTGCAAGCACCTAGAGGGAACTCCTCCTGAGCAAGATGAAAGGATGACTGTATCTGTTTGATTAGCAAACAAATTTCAGCTTCCAGCTGCAGCACGTCATGCTTCCAGTGAGAAACCTCCTTCCACAAGTCAGACTAGCCAATAGCACACTGCTTGCCTGCTAGCTTGCAACACCCCTTCCTTCTAAAGTCTGCAATGGAAGCCCATTGCCTTAACCGAAGGTTGCTTCTCTGAAGACTTTCACTTGTCAGGCAGCACACACCCCCAGAACTGGTGAATGCAGCTGCAAACCAGCTGGTTTGTAACGCGCCCGCGGCACTGGTGCCGTAGCGTGGTCAGTGTTCAGCGGGGAGGGCTGATGTGACAGTGCACTGGTTCACAACTGGGGTTTGTTTTCTGTGGCACCCGAGATAATGCCTACTAAAAAGGGCCACAGTGTTCTGAGGAACTCCGAGCGGGGACTAGAGGGTGTTCGCTACCAGTCACACCGCGGTGCCTTGACGCCTGCTTCCTCCCAGCTATCTATTACTTCAAAATGTCCCGTTTCTGGGCCGTGCTCCCTGTGCTGGGACGAGGACAGGGCATGAGCACAGGCTGGTCCCACATCTACTTAACAAGTCTACATTATGGTGTCAGCCAATACAAAGAGGGTTGAGTCACAGCCTTCACCTTGACCACCAGTGTCCTCTGACCCCCTTTCAGCAGAGCGGCAGAGAATGACATGCTGCTGAAGCCCAGATGTCATCCTGCCTGGGAACCACAGGAAGCCTAGAGCCACTGGCAGGAGCATGAAAGACAAATGAGCCTCGTAAACTACTAGGAGAATGAGTGCTAGATTATTAAGCCCGGGCCCCTGGTGGTGAGTAGGCATTTAAAGAGCAGAGGGAATTAGGGGTCCAAATACACGTGCGGCTTTGGTCTCACAGATTGGATTGTTGTACTGGAAGTTTCAGAGCCATCAGATGGGCTCTGGATTTCCCTTGGAAAATCAAATATAAAAATGGAACTCCTTAGAGCTCCTGTCACTGCAGGACCCCCTTGGTTTTAGCAGCATAGCTTTCCCAACAACTGGCTTTTATCTCTGAGATCCCACTCCTCCCGTAGTCTCTCCCCAGAAATTCCAGGCGGCATCATTTTCCGGCAGAAGGTGAGAGTTTTCCTGGGCTGGTGCTTTCTGTTGCAGCCAGGTTTCTGACTATTCACAGCAACAGGAAGAAAAAGCACTGTTTTCTCATAAAGAGTTCAGAATTCCAGCCGTGCAGATAAACAAATGCTCCGGGAAATGCGTGAGGACGTTTGTGTGGTCTTTCTTAGCAGAGGAATGGTCAGGGAAAAGATTACATAAATAAAACAAAAGACAAGAAAGGAATAAAGGACTAAATTAGGTAACTCAGGTCAAGTCTATTCCCTTATTTATTTCCCCTGTATTGTTCTAGTGCTCATTCCAGGAAAGAGCAAAATAAAGGGAGAGAGGGAGGAAAAGAATAAACAGAGTAGTTTATAAAAATGTTGTAAGAATAATGCTGTTCCCATTATCACAGAGCACATCTGTCAACTCTATCCATTTCTTCTAGATGAGGTGGAGAGACCTCTGACATTTCAAATGCATCACCCTAATCAAATTCCTATCCTCCTGAAATGCTTTCTGAAACTGCATTATGAGTCTATAGAAAGCCATGAATGAATAATACTTTGCAGAACAATAAGTAAAGTAGCAGGAACAGAGCTGAAATAACTGGGTTCACCAGCATTAAAAAGTGAGAGAACCATTAATCCAGCAAGATGAAGCATTTTCACTTCTGCACTACTGAGACAGACAGGGCTGTAGGGAGAAGCCCCTGAAATGATTAGCACTTCCCACTCGGCTGTGCTCTGTAGCTGAGGAGTCAAATAGCGAGGTTCACGCCAGGCTGAGGAGGGACATCTGAAGGCGGTTAGTTCCCACTTTTTAGCCGGGGGAGTCGCCTGACTTTCTTCTCCCCCAGCCCTGCAGCTTTCAACCTCTCAATCACAAGGTTTCTCTAGTTCTTAGAGGGAACACTGCAGAAAGAAGCCATGAGGCAATGCAAGTCATGGTCCAGCACCCAAAACCACTTAAGAACCACATTTGCCGGCTGGATTACAAGCTCTGTAATTGGCTTGTTGTGCCACTCCGCATGCCGCTTCAGACACAGTCCACCGGGCTCGAGCTCAGCCGCCAAGGCACAGCATCTGAGGATCTCAGAGGCCTGGGCTTCTACAGTTAATGAGGAGAGGTAAGCACATGCAGAAAGCAACCCTTCCTGTCGTAGAACTCACTTAACACGAAGTTATTGATGTATGTTCCTTCCTTTCCCTCCTCAATTAACTGCAGAGGAAGTGCAGAGACTGTGGTGAGGTGAGGATTCGCTTCATCTGATCATAGGTGTCTACAAGTCAAACACCCTGCCTGCTAAACAGTCAGTGAGAGCAGTAGGGACCCCCCCAGGGTAATTTACTGCTTCTGTCTTAAACAAGGACCTGAGGATGGAATGAGGCACCCTGTGGAAGCCCTTGCTTCTGTCTGTTGACTCTGTAGGAGTCTGAAGGTGGTTTCATAACAACTCTTGTAGAGTGTTTACCTCACAGGGGCAGCAGGCAAATATTTGTGCTTCTGTTGCAGTTAGTGTTGCTTAAATAGAAAAGTGTCAGGAAGTGAAAAACCATGGCAGCGAGGATGGGGACAAAGAGCAATATCAAGTCTAAAGGAAGAAGGAGAAGTCTAGATTCACAAAAGACCACTGAGGGTATTCTGAGAGGTCTTTAGCCCATCCCCACCTTGAATCCTGATCAAGGTAAGCACTCTTCAGCCCATGATCCATTGTTTCTAGACTGTTCCTGAAATGTGACACTAAAACCGAGTTCTTGCCCTTTCTCCAGAACTCTCGGTCGACAAAAACCTCACCAGGAGCTGGCAACGTTCACTTGTGGCCCCGAAAGCCAACCGCCTCCTGGGCTGCAGCAAGGCAGCCTTCCAGCCTCTGAAGGGGGCTACAGGAAAGCTGCAGAGGGGCTGCTTTCCCACAGGAGGTCAGCTGGTCACAGATCTGGGAAAGCACTACTACCACATGTCCCCTCGTACAGCTCACTCTTCTGCAGGCGTTTAGCATGAGCGGTTCATTCTTACACTTTGGGGAAAAAGCTGCCTGTGGAAAGAGTTTGAAACTGATGCCAAGGGCTGAGAGCACTCACCTTCCCGTTTGGAGGGCAGCACCACAGCCACCATCCAACCCTTCACGACGACCCAGAAATTTTCTTGTGGAAGCCCTCAGCAAGTGCACGTGTTTTCTAGAAGTTCTTCGAGTTCAAGAGCTGTGCTGAACAGGACAGAGAGAGAGCAGGCAATGGCAACCGTTACTGCATCCCCCTTAGGCCAGGGCAGGAAACCACACTGGAGAGCAGCTACTGCTGGCCTGATTTCCATGATTTCCATGGAAACCTGTGCCCTCGCCAGCCTGCACATGCCAAGCTACACGAAAGCACTGCGCATGGAAAAGGCGCATTGGAGCAATCTGTTTTTCTAGGCTCCTCAGGGGCTGGCTTGCCACCTTAAAGGCCACTAATTATGTGCATCATCATTACTCTCTCATCCAGTCAACTCTAATCAAAATGAAGGTGGACAGAGGTAAAGACTTCACAAAGTCCCAGGGTGAAGGAGCATGTGTAAGCCCAGCTAGGTATTTGCAGGGAGCACTACACACATCAAACACATGCAGACCGCACTGTACGCCATGCCAAGGCATCGGTGTCAACTGAGGTACCTCCTGTCCCTTACGTGGCAGAGCACAGGAGGAAAGGTCAGGGCCATGGGTATCTAAGCCAGAAGACTGCTTGCTGACGGCTTGTCAGCCTTCTCTGTAGGAATGCTGAACCTTTGCATACGGGTTTGGGCACTGAAACAGAAAGGGTAAGTATTAACCACGCAGGGAAGGATTATTCTTACTTTCAATGGAAATGAGCGCCCAAGGGAAGGCTGTATTTTGTCTCACTCGTGGGACCACAAAAAGGAGAAGTGATAAGGTAAGAAACAGTTCCTGCAAGAGAACTGCTGGAACCTGGAGGAAAACCAGCCAGTCTGCAAGGCTGGCAGCTACTCAGCCAGTGAGTGGGGTCTCATGGCGAGGACTCCCAAGCAGCGGCTGAATTCAGCGCTGCATTTCTGTCTCACTTTTCAGCCCTAGTTTATAGACCTCGGGACAAGGTTTGTTAAAGTAGGCTGTAACTCCTCCATTATAAAATGACATCTTAATGGTTCTGATCTTTTGGAAGACTTTTAGCAGATGAGGAGGTGATGGGATAGGGGGGAAGATTTATTGTGTGCTCAAAGCCATGTGGTAATCCGAAGGGATTTATAGACAGTGCTCTCACTCCTCGTGCTGAACAAGGCTGCGAATTACTCGGTTCTGATAACACGAGAAACCTCTTACAATTCAGTCGGAGCCTGACGAAAAGCGAACACTGCTAAAAGCACCAGTCAGAAGTAGATTCTTCTCCTTTCCCTGCTGGCTGCCTTAGAGGAGTAGAAACCCGGATTTGCACAGTTGTGAAGTTGCTGTAGAGGGTTTTTGCTGAGAGTTCCCTCTGCGCTGGACGCTTATGGATGGACTCACTTGGGGACTCTCATTACAAACATTCTGGCTCTGGACTCTTAAAGCTTTGTGCAGCAATAGTGATTTGAGTGAGAACGGGAGGGTTTCTAGGGTTTGAGGAGGAACTTCAGGTCAGGGTAGGGGAAAACCAAATTCATAGCTTTGTTCAGCTTAGTACGGACAGGACTCCGGGCATGTCCTTAGTCACGCTGTTCTGCTGCAGCAGAGACACGCTAGTTTGTAGCTCCCCAATTGCTTTCTACTGCTAATCCATTGCAAGGAAAAAAAAGCCTCCCCAGACTCACCAGTGCAACCAAATCATGGAAGCATCAGGGATCAGAGGAGACCTCAACAGATCACCCAGTCCAATCCCCCTGCCACAGCAGGATCACCCAGACCAAGTCACAGAAAAGAACAGTACGGGTTGGAAGTCACCTGGCAAGATCATCCAGTCCAGTTCTGTACCAGGATTACTGAGGCCATGGCCAAACCACAGCTCAGAGTTCACTCATAACCTGGCATGCACAATAACGACTGCTTCTGGGCTTGAATCAGAAAGATTCCTTACTGCATCTCTGGTTAGACTCTCTTAGGAGCCTCATTAATACCAGGATTAATTACAGAAAGGCTTTCCTAACAACTGCAGGAGGTAGCAAAATGTATTGTTGTCACACACAAGAGGAGACAAAGGATTATATGGTCAGCCCAAGGTTCTAGATGATGTCTGTGGGACACCCAGTAACAGAAGTGCCAGACTCTAGTGCTTCATCCTTGCTTTGCTCTCCACACCTGGGAAATCTGGGTTGGACAACAGGAAGAGTTTCGTTTCACCCGCTCAATGACTTTGCCTCATTAGAAATCCCAGCAAATTGTCAGGTCCTGAGTCCTCCCAAGATTGCCCTGGTTGCGGAGCAGTGCTCAGAAAGGTTTTATCCATAGGCTGTGGCTTCGCTAATTACATTAAGAGCTAATAGGATTTCCTGGTTCATGGTGTTTGTACAGGAAGATGATTGTCTAATCCTTTAAGGAGTGCAGTTCATTTTACTTTCTATTTCACGTCTTTCAGTCGTGTTAACTACTTCTAGTTCTCAAGGTAAACACAGTTTAAATCTTAAATATTTACTCCTGCGTAGCTTTGAGGATGAAAGCGCTTTGGTTTCCTTTCAGACAAGGAACATCATTTCATGCCCACTGGTTCTAAGCTGGAGGGCAGTGGTGGAAGCAGGGCAGGGGGAACAAGAAAAATACTCTTCTAAATCAAGTTTGGGAATTCATCTGCAAAGCTGTCACATGGTGACTGGCTAAATTGTTCAGGGCTACACTGCAGTCATTAACACTAATTATCTGTCTGTCTGTCGCGCATGTCTCACCTGGCCATCCACCCCACCTCAGCAGCTTAAACTCACCTTGTACGGGTTGGAAGTCACATCATTAGCGATGGGAAGGGACCTCAAAAGATCATCCAGTCCAATCCCCCTGCCACAGCAGGACACTCCAACCAGCTCCAGATGGGTTTCAAGCATCTACAGAGAAGGAGACCCCACAAACCCCCCAGGCAGCCCCCCCAGTGCCCCATCACCCTCACTGGGAAGAAGTCATAGAATCACAGAATCAGTCGGGGTTGGAAGAGACCACAGGATCCTCCAGTTCCAACCCCCCTGCCATGGGCAGGGACACCCCACCCTAGAGCAGGCTGAACTTATATTTGGCCTAGAATCTCCGTGTGCACTGTCAGCTTAGACCTCCTCCTTTTTTCCAGTCTTGCTCAGAAAATAAAAATTACATTAAATAAAAAATACAGAGTGGTCAATGCTGAAGCCCTGGAGCGGTTTCACCACTGACACTTAAGCAGATTCTATACAAACATCCTGCACACCATTCACCCATCAGGTGCGTGCACACGCATGTGGTTTAAGCTGCAGTGAAGTGTGGGGTCTCAAAGCATCATTAGCCAAGAAACAGCGATACAGAAGCACAGAGCACTGTGGAATCATTTTAGTTGGAAGAGACCACTAAGATCATCAATTGGAGATGATCTTGAAGGTCTCTTCTAACCTGAACCAGCCTAGGAATCTATGGAAAATCGGGATGAAAAGTCTGTTACAAAACCCCGCCCTGAAATCCCTTAGTTTTCACTCCCACCCGAGTCTCCAGAGTAGGTATGTCTGTCATGCACCAGAGAACTTACTGCCTTCAGACACTGGTAATGGAGGCATACACACCCACACTAGCTGACGATGTGCTTTTAGGATGTGCTGTAAGGAGAGAGACATGTAGACAGAGAAATGAGACTTCGGCCATCACTCCTGTCTTAGCTGAGTTTGGATGTTTCGCTTCCTTTATTTCTGTTTCTGAACAACTGAACTAGTGATGTCTCTTCTCTTTTTGTTTTGCATGACTATTTACATAACAGGATCTTCTAGGTTGGCTATGAATCCTTCCACTCAGTTGCACCTAGAATCATATAATACCTCAGGTTAGAACACACAGGACTCATCGAGTCTATGATCCATCAAATCCATCGAGTCCACCTCATACTTCTCTTCATCGTGGCTACAGGAAGCATCCCAAAGGTCATGCTCCTTGTGGCTTAAATCAAGCTTTTCAGCACTCTACAAAATATTAAATTCACATGGGACAAGACAGGAATTCTCTCACATTAATCAAGAAAAGATTCAAGTGAATAAATTTGATGCTAATTTTTGAAGGAGGCTGCAGACGTTGTCATGGGATTCACACCGGAATCTGTTCTGGGACTTTCACTGCTTAACAATTTCAGAAGTTCCAGGAAAGTGAGTGAAAAATGTTGGGATGAAATTTGCTAACAATGAAAACTCTAGTCAGACAGAACTAAGGTAGATAAATGTAGAGCAGGGCTGAAGGAATGCAAAGTACTGTGTAACACTGAGCGAGACTGATCAAACACGCCGGGGAAGCTGAGAGGAAAGAAGGCACCTCGGAACACCGGTTCCCCTGGGTGTATTTAGTGATAGGCTCTGCAGGAAGCTTCTGACAAATTATATCGGCTGGGGCAACTCTGAGTGCCTTCAGCCTACCCCTAGCTAGCCATATCCACACGGTGAGATTGCTGACTTTCAGAGCTTCTAAAACTCCTCAGAGAGAAAACTCCCGACAGCTCTTGACTAGACCATGGACCTTGCTGACACAGGCTTTTGTAGTGGTCAGAGTATTGATGGGCTAAAGCAGAAGTTAAAGCAGATGCAGCCTCAAAGGTACCTCTTACATTCTTTGATCGGGATGTAAGCTCTGGTTCAATGTTGTCAGGAACTAGAGGGTTATATCACAAATATTTTCAAAGGCACCCAGCAGTGTCTGCTCTTAGCAGCCAAGCAAGAGGTTGGCTGAGACTCTGCCTGACTCAGTGCAGCTGTTCTTCCTGTGCCACTCCTGGAATCATTATAGTAATTGCTGCCTAGTACTCACAGAACATTGAGTCCTGTGTGGGTCACAATGGTGAAGAGGTTGTTACTTGTTCCTACAGTGCTGTGTAAACTAAAGACAAAGCGTTCTCATCATCCACACGTGTTCTCATCATCCACACGTGTTTCACACAGTCAGCACTGCCACTGCCACCAGAAATGGTTTCTGTCTAGAGGAAAGGGCGAGCAGGACTGGTATTCTGTATTTAACCAGTAAGGAGTGCTCATGTTAGCATCATTTTTCAGAGGGGGAACAAAACAGGAACACAAACATTTCTCATTGACTCTACTTCCCACCATAAAGCAGGGCAAAACCAACAGTGAGCCAGGATTGCTAAAGGATGCAGTTCGGAGCCAGTTTGGATCCTTGCACCTTTGTGAATGATTTCCTGGTTGAGACAGTAAATGACACCCTGATCTTTCTTTTACACAAACAGAGAGCTGCAAGAAACTAGGGGGATGCCAACTGACTCATCTCACTTGTAAGCCGTTCTTCACCTGCCTGTGAAAACCAATAACTAAAGCACTGCTTTCCCTGCCAGTCTCTGGGGGAGCTCGTTCTGACAGGCACAACACCTGCGGGATGCAAGCCTCATTTCTGACCCGTCCAGGGATGAATAAAAGCCATGGTAATCTGGCATTCCTTTATCTGCTCCTTTCCACCACAGTGGTGGTCAGCATGAGCCAGAGGACGCAGAAATACGCTTATCTTCGCAGAGATTCAGGCCGCCAGAGCTCAGGCTGGACTCTGTAGGATATAAAGGAGGCCTTCAGCTGATTTCTGCCAGTGATAAGCTGGCCAGCAAGGGAAAGCTGACTCTAAAACTCCCGCCCCTGCCTCTGATAATCGCACTACGAAATCAGAATTCCGATGAGCCACAGCTGGCTGCAAAAGCTAGCACAGTCTGTCTTTGCAGTCTCCTCAGGACACCACAAGGCAGTTAAAAGGCACAGCCAACAGGGAGAGGCAGGGTAACTGAGGCAGGAGGTTACCGGGCTGTACTGCAGCTGTAGTGTCCTATCAGAGACACTGCACACCTCCCTTTGTTTACAGGGTGGTTTGGACTGGTGCTTAGGACCCCACGTTCTGGACATGAGACTCAGGTGAAACTGTTCAGCTGATTTTATCAACACTCTTTTGCCATATTCTTTTTAAATGGGAATGAAACGCCCCCCCATTTGCAGCCTGATGTTTTCCTGTCTGAACTTCGAGATGCAGAGTGTTCCTGTTTGGAATTTAAACTGTCAACAACGGCACTGCTTTCTGTGTAAATCATAATCATAGAACCAGAGAATCACAGAATCATCAGGGATCAGAAGGAACCTGGAGAGATCATCCACTCCAATCCCCCTGCCACGGCAGGATCACCTAGACTGAGTCACAGAACACGACATTACGGATTGAAATTGACCTGGAAAGATCATCCAGGCTGGCCAGAGCCTCATCCAGCCCGGCCTCAAACACCTCCAAGGACAGGGCCCCAAACACCTCCCTGGGCAACCCATTGCAGGCTCTCCCCACTCCCATGGTGAAGAGCTTCCTCCTCACATCAAGCCTAAATCACCCCATCTCCAGCTCTGCTCCATTCCCCCCAGTCCTGTCGCTACCTGAGATCCTAAAAAGCCCCTCCCCAGCCTTTTTGTAGCCCACTTCAGATCCTGGAGGCCACACTAAGGTCCCTTCAGAGCCTCCTCTTCTCCAGACTGAACAGCCCCAGCTCTCTCAGTCTGGCCTCATAGGAGAGGTACTCCAGCCCTCTGAGCATCCTCGTGGCCCTCCTCTGGACTCGCTCCAGCACACCCACACCCTTCTTGCACTAAGGGCTCCAGAACTGGACCAGTACTGCAGCTGGGGTCTTTGTCACTGACAGACATGCTGCCCATTCTCCGCATTCACGTCAGTAACCCGACATTCCGGCTGCACTGCCTAAACTGCCTTGTCCTCACTAGCTAATGGCTACTGATCTCCTCACTGCCCAGTGTCACCGATGTGGGTGTCGATGCAGAAGGGCGATGCGTTAGAACTACTTATCCAGTCGCTGGGACCCTTCATCATTTCAATTAGCCCAAAGGTACTTTTCATTCCAAGCAATTTCTGAAGCTATTTTCTTTCAAACAAAAACTTGCCTTCCCATGAAGGGAAGAAGAGGGATTGTAAGGCTTCCGACAGAAATTGGATTGTTTTTAGCTAAAAAGTTGATTTATTGGAAAAGCAATAATCTCTTTTGTTGAAACGACACTCCTCCTGAAAATCACTGTGCTTGCATTGATCGGCACCAGTGGACGCACACCGCACCTCAGTCCAGGGAGACGCGCTCCGTGACACACGGGCACTTCAAGAGGGTGGTATCTCCTGTGAACACAGGGAACAGCTTGGTAAGGTGAGCTTCACACAGTCCAGTGGCCAACGAAACCTTGGGAACCCTTCCTCAACATCTGGAGGGCCAAAGAAATAAAGGAAAGAACACGGAGAGGGCAGAAAGGAGCCAGCTCTGTACGGAGTATGGCTGATGACAGAAGACACGCTTCCCCGGGATGCATTTTCCTTACGGCATTCTCCTGCAGCGACAGTCTGGTCTTAGTGTGAAGAGAGCAGATTAGAGCTTGAGAAACACCGGAGCTGAGGGACCACAAGTTTTAACCTGATCCAAACCAGCAGAGGTAAGTGAGGAACTGTGCTTTCCTCCTGAGTCCATGAACCATAAAGCGATGCACAGAGGCTGAGAAACCCCAGGGGCTTGGCGAAGGTGATACTGAATGGGCTGCCATCCCAGGCATGACCTTGCCACGTGCTTACCCAGCCTGCCTCCCTGCCCCTTTGGAGACAGTCATCCCACACACAGATGAGCAGCCAGCCTTCCCTGGCTGCTTTGTGCCCTTGATCAGCGAGATCCAGGCATTTCTCTTTCCTTTATTGCAGTCACCCCAGGAGATATTATGTTAAATCAGCTGTAGAGCTTCATATTCTGGCGCATCCTGGTGTGCCCACAGTTACATCTTGAGACCCCGGTCTCAGCATGTCTTTGAGTAAGACTAAATCATTCCTGACAAATAGGTGCCAGTGGTAGCTAATGAAAAATGGATGGGTTTGCCTGACATAAACAGAGTTTCAGAGAAGAAACTTCTTGACTGGCTTGCAGAGTTCCTCTTCTAGATGAGGATTCTGGGATTCAGTGCATTCGTGCTGCGTGGTTCACTCACCACCTCACTAGTCCTCTTATTCAACAGCATTAATTTCCCCCTCTCTCTTTTCTCCCCCTCTTTCCTCCTACTCCCAGATTCTGGTATCAGAATGTGTGAGGGTCAAAATTCAGCATTCAGTCCCCTCTCTCAGGTCTTCAGGAGCCTGAGGCCTGCCCAGACAAATACTTACAGAAGTCTCAGCTGAATGTCTTCCTCCCCAGCTGCAGTGATGCCCCCCTCCCTCATTTTGTGTGGTTTGCTTGGGAGCCATCAGCAGGAGCTACTCCAGAAGGTCACTTTGCAGAGGGCAGCACTAGATGACAGCAGAAGTACGTTTTGTGAATGCACCCTTGACAGCGTGCTGACCCTGCAGGAGATCAGCGGGCAGAGCCTATAAAATGGACTTCCTCTTTTCTGCCCTTCTTCTCCAGTGCACCTTGTAAGACAGAGAGCTGCTCTGCAAGTGAGCTTCCCCTGCTGCCCCCCCCAGCACCTCCAGGGCAGGAGGGTGAGCTTAAAGTCTGGCAGGACATACTCCTGTGCAAGGATCTAAGCAAATCTGCGTTAGCTGGGGGGTTGACTAGGTGGTTCTCAGAGGCCCCTCCCAACACGGACCATTCCAAGACTCCGATTCCAGCTGACAACCCCATTTTCCTTTGTTCTTATTTTGATAATGGACACGGTTTTTATGTGTGTTCACTGACTCTGGTATTCGTGGGTCCATGCCAACATCAGGGCTCCATCCCTTGAATTCTTTCTGCAGGGCTGTAGTGTTAACAGTACCCTCCGTCTTCGACAGCACATTGGCCTAAGAAATAGGAGTGCACCAACAACATCAGCTGTGCTGGAAAATGTTACCTGCACCCAAATCGTGTTCACTATGAACTGTGCTGAGCAGGTTTTCAAGCTTCCTATGCCTCCTTTCCACAATGCTCACCTCATTCCTTCGTCACTGCACTCCTCTTTTAATCCTACCCTTTTCTTCTCTATTTCTTTTCCTCTTTGAACCCTTAAAGATGCTTTTACTGTTTTGAGATGAGAGCAGCTGTTCCTTCATCAAGGAATAACAGAGTTATTGAGTTAGTCTTGTGTCTTCTACCTTTGGGAAACTCGTCGTTTACTTGATCCCATTTTTCAGCCAGTTAGACATCTCGAATTACTCTTTCTACCAAAAGGTTTTAAATGTGTGAAGGCTACAGAGAGCTGACAAGCGGCCCTGCGTCACCATTCCCACTTCTTTAAGTACACGCTCCTTGCTCTTTCCCAGACCTACATTACCACCCCCTAAAAGAATGGAATGATGAAAAAACCCTATAAATCAAAATTCCTTGGAAAACCTGGTCTTACTCATGGGTCCCTCCGTGTGGAGGGGTACAGTGAGATCTCGTTAGTTTAAACCCAACCCAATGGGACTTATCCCAAGAAAGAGTGATCAGCCCTATCAAAGAGAAGTAGCTTTGCACCTAAGTTGCTGAATTTTCCTATCTTGTTTTAACCGATGGATGAAACAGTTGAAAGAAATCTTCTGTAAAGTACTGGAGAACGTGAGGGTTGGTTAGATTAATCTGAG